>UELV01136766.1:28775-42027 GCA_900490015.1 Megastigmus stigmatizans
GTTCCTGTGCCCCCCCCCCCCCATATATACACCCGCGTGCTTACCTCTTCCTATACCCCTCGCGCTACCGTTTTGCCAGCACACAACCGCCATCCTTATACGTACCTGCTAATATTATGCTAAACTCGCATAATCCTTAAATGCTGGCCTCGCCGAGGTGTCTCTCGCGTCTCTGAATTACGACGACGTCGCTCCGTGCGCTGCTCCACCGCACGCTATATATCCTTTATATATACCTATGTGCATAGTATTTCGAACTAAGCGTTTTGAGTTTCCACGCGTCGACCCGCGAATGCTGCTTTGGTTTGCAAGTGTGTGTCTAGATGCTATGTATAGTGTGTGTGTGTGAATAAGATTCGCCTGCTCGGTAGAGGCTTTGAACAATTGCGATATTCAATAGCGCTTGAGATCCCGCGAGGATTGTTAGCAGAATCGCGCCCTGGCTTTTCAAGTTTCCGCGCGCGTTCAATGATAAATGAATGGCTTTGGCTTTTGGGGATTGGCCCTTTTTTTTTTTGCGTTTCTGCTATTAATTAAATATAGAGACTGTTGCGCCGTCGATGTGGCGTTTTTGTGCTGTTGAAATTGTTCAGCTATATATAACTTGAAGAAGACGATGAAAATTTTGAAGTTGATTGTATTATTTATAATAATTTATTATAGTTTTTTTATTATTTATTGAATTATACTATTTCTTACACAAACTAAAACCGATAAGCCAAAGAACTAAATTGATACGATAAAATAAACATTGATAATAGCAATAAGACTTTATAAGTAATGTTCATTTAATATAAAAGTCAGAATATAGAATGTTTAATATTTTTCAATATTAAAAAAAATTCGTTAATGAATTCGACGATTTGAGATACTGCCGCGCACAAGCAGGATTCAAATATTCGAAAAGTTCGCGCGTTCGGCAGAGCAGTTGGTACACCGCAGCGGCCGCTTGGTGGCGACGAGTCTGTTTAGCCTCTCCCGTAGTAAGAAAAGTGTTGTTTAGGTATTATAAGGGGAGTCGGAACGACTGAAAGCATACTTACCTGGCGCAGAGGTTACCGTGATCATGAAGGCGGTTCCTCCAGGGCGAGGCTCTTCCATTGCACTACGGTTGAGCTGACCCTTGCGAATATCCCTAATGTGGATATCTCGGGCGTATAATTTTTGTTAGTCGGGACTGCGTTCGCGCTATCCCGGACCTAAACTAATACAAACATAAAAATTTGGGTATACCGAATTCTACACTATAGTAGAGGGAACAGTGGTCTTCAATCTTTAAGAGCAAAATAAGCGCATACCATTTTTTCATACTTTTTAACATACTTGTATACAGTACGTGCATATTTATTGCATTTTGATATTGTATATGTTATATATGTTAAAATTCTATGATACTTCTACGTAAACAACAGAAATACATTTTCTAAGAAATGAGACTTTCATTGTCTTTATGTTTTTGATGTTAAGTTAATACATTAGTATTCATAATGTATAAAAAAATATTTAATAATTCGCAGAAGAATTGCTGTGAATTATAATATTTCTAAATTTTCGTAATAATATTGTTAGTTACAAGTTCTGATGTAAGTGATTAAAACTACACGGTTCTTGGTATGTAAAATTTAAATACATAATAATTAGGAAATAGTTATTTTTTTTATTTTTAATAAAATGAATAAATATTATAAATAAAAGGAATACAAAATCTGTCGATTCGTCGCATTTGAAAATTAAATTATAAATTAATAATAAATCACATTTCGGTGAGGGATTTGGTAATTAATTGATTAATTAACTCAAATTAACTACATACATTTTATGCTTGGGAGTTAATTAAATTATTACATCTTTTAAATTTATACAATGTTGACAGAAAGCATTGCATAAAAGAGATATACTTTTGACATTCAGTGAAAATTTATAATTTGTATATTGAAAAGATGACACCAGTCAAGATTTATTTATTGAAAAAGTTTCCCATTAAATGGATCAATAACAATAATGATCTATTTAGTATAATACATGTAGCTTTCAGCTCATGAATATACCTAGTTCATTAACTTCGTTCATTTTTGTCTTTTTTTACTTTTTCTTCTGATTTATACGATAATTTGTCCTTATCATTGCAACATTGGTTGCTACTTAATACACAGAGACTAATAAGCGATAATCCTAATGCGTATTATGCGTAATAATCGTTTCGAAAATCAGAGTGTCGGTAGCAGGAAGCGGCAATCATGTTGGACGTGCTAACGCTTACAGGGGGGTAAGAAAAAATTCCTACAAAATGGCTAACGACGTGTCTGATTTCTCTGTCGAATCACGTGCACGGGGAAAACTTGTAGCAGAATGGCGGGAAAAGGCGTACGAGTTCTCTTGTGGATTAACTAATTGGTGCGTTCACTTTATTACGAAAAGAAGTTTCCCCCCGCGCAATATTGCCAGTCACAATAGATAACCTTCATTAATGTTGGGGAAAACTTTTTTCTGCGAATTTGTCCTGAACGAAAAAGTATTTCTCGTAAATCAGATGTTATTAGAAAATTCTGTGCAGTAAATTATTATTACATTCTGCTTTCGTTGTTACCAGTGCTGTTATTTTTTTATTTTTATTGATTGAAGTATTTTAAGCTGAAATAATTTTTTATTAACGGAAAATAGTGGTTAGAAGCGGTTGCATGACAATAATGTACTAGATATATCCATTCAAAGTATATACTTTGTTGCAGATGTTATAAAGAAATCGATCAACATTAATGTTTTTATTCTATCATTATTTAATTTATTTATTTTTGTGAAAATAGGAATAGTTATAAAAAAGTATAGTATATATATTCCATTCTACAATAACATATTAGTGAATAGAATTGCTATACCTGCTTAAGACAGGTGTTATAAAGATTGTTGTGAATATTAACAATAATTATCGCCGTAATGAAATAATGAGAAATAAGATAAATTTTTTATAGAGTTGCAGATTGAAAAATTATTACTGTAAAATTTATATGATAAAATTATATAACTTCCTATATGTAATTAAAACATAAAAACTTCAAATTTCCGTTTATATTTTGATTAAAAGATCAATGTACTAAATAAGAAGCGCGTGGTATAAAAAAGCAGAGCTGCACTGGGAACTTTTTTGCAATTGTAAATGTAAACCATAAACCTCACACTCGTATGGCTTTATAAATATCACGGGATCGTTATACATAACTCGTTCCCACAGAATTATTTTGAGGGATCGTTTGAGACGATTACTATAGTATAGACAATATTGTTTCGATATTACATTGGCAATACCATCAATGCGGTAACGATGTTACAAATCATAAGTAAACAGTTATTGCTTCAATGGGTCCACAGAATTTGTGATGCCGTCGGTTCTATATCGAATTCAATTTTCTTCGTCGTAAACAATTGGTTTTTCAATCGATATATGCACTTTCAGCTTTCTAACCTAATATTATTAGCGGCATACTAGGAATTGATATGTATATATGTGTGTGTGTGTGAGTGTGTATGCATAATCACTTTCTCGGCTCGCTTCCGTCGCTTTCCTTCTCCACCCTCTAAGACTTCCCGCATCAATATTCATATTACGCAAATTGTCGCCGCAGTCTTTCGGTCGCGGATGCTTGGCGAAGGGATATAGGTAATATTCCGGTGGGAAAAAGATCGTATAGCCCGCGTCTCGGAACTCAACTTATTGGCACTCTATAAAGTCAAACGTTTAACGATCCAGGTTTTACTAAGACGAGGTCAATTTAAAGATTGTTGTTCTATTTGAAAATTCAGATTTTTAAGGTAATCGTTTGCATGGAAAAAATAAAGTTTTCATACATTTATTAAGTAATAAATCCTGTAATATGCGTTCTTTTGAATTTTTAATTTTTTTCCAAAAGTTATATTCCACAAAGAGTAGGTTTATAGGAAAAATTAAGATTTGAAAGTTCGGATAATTATAGATACTGGAATTGCATATATTTTCACATTCTGGTAGATCGCAGCGTACTGTTTTAATGCATTTTTTCAAATTCGTTCGATTCATCTCTTTCTGCAGCACGTTATTATAATACCATAATTTGAGCTTTCTACATTAATCGAACTTCGGTCAAAAAATCCTCGTGCTATGTAACGACTTCTGTCAATTAAGGTCCATTTACGAATTCCAAGCCGATTAATAAATCACTTTAAATTCTTTATCCGAATTGCAGACACCGTTGAAGAACGTAAATACCCACGCAAAAAAAAACGAGCTAATATATTATTAACTCTCTTGTGCACCTTGAGGAGATATCTTGTCCAAAATGTACAGAATTACTATATATATATATATATATATTACTATATATATATGCGCAGGAGGGTCAAATGCTATAGATTTTTTAGTGGTGGTAATTATAAGAATATCAAGAGAATGCCGCGTGCGACAGTAGAAAGGCTTCAAGTCTGCTTAGCGACCACACTTGTTCGATCCACGTACTCTGCTTTTAGCCCGCTCAATACACCCATGCGATTTCATCCACCCAAACACACACACACTTCATTCATCGAGCTTTCCGCACTATTCCAAAACCATATTTAGCCGAATTCACGTTATACCACAGTATGCTTATATATATATATATATAATACACACTGGCTACTGTATACATATACATATACACATATGTGGCGGAGAGCAGTCCGAGGAGCAGCCTCTTATCTTATTGTGTATACGCGATACAAGATAGGCCGGTGCTCCAGTCAGACAGGCAATTGGAGGAAAGCAGCAGCAGCAGCAGCAGCAGCAGCAGCAGCCAAGCCAGAAGGGTACAGCAGCTCGTCTCACTCTCTTTCGAAGAGTCCCGAAAACCGGCGGCCAGGCAGCATGAATGAACTCGTTCTCTCTCTCGCTGGAAGCTTGCAAAAGGAAAGGGAAAGAGAGAGAGAGAGAGAGAGGGAAGGAAGGAATAGAAACAGAAATTGTAAGCTGCGTCCAGCGCACGTCCGGATCGGTTTCTTTCTACCTATCGTGTGCGCCGGCCGCGCGCTCACCACGTTCTATAGGCTTTACTAATATTGCTAAGTGCTTCGTCAGCCGGTTGGCGCAACGCGCCACTCTCTCTCTCTCTCTCTCTCTCTCTCTCTCTCTATATATATATACATATAGCTTTCTTCGTCTCTCTGATACGATGAGCCTCTTTCTCCCCGTATACACATATATATAAAAACTTTGCTGTCTTTTTTTGCTTCTATTTACTCTCCTTGTCTCGCCCTTTTTTCCCTTTGCCTTTCGTTCTCTCGCTCTCTCTCTCTTTCTCTATATCACTTCTAGAATCGGCGGCGGCCTCCTTCGCTAGCTTCGTTTTGTCTTCCTTCTCTCTCTTCGAAGCTATATATGTTTGTGTATATTTTTTTTCCGCGGGCGAGCTCGCACGCTCACTCGTTTGCTCGAGAGAAGAGATCCTCACTTCTCGTGATTACTTCCGATTCCAAGTCCCTCGCCCCCCACCCCCCTCAGTTAATTCTTTTTTTTTCGTCGTAGATATACAGAAATTGTGGTCCCTCTGTATCTTACGCTCTTTATTTTCCCTTTTTTTTTCTTTCAATCTTTTCCCTCGAGCGAGCTCGTGTGTCTCCATTTTTATGTTTGCCTCGTCGTACCTCTTCCCCTGTATATACCTTCGCTCCCGTAGGCTCACTCTCTGTTTCCTTTTGCGCTTTTTAGCTGACTCGCGTGCGGATAGGAGGGAGGACAGAAGCTCCTTAAGCGCTTCTCCTGCGGTTTTTGAGCGTAATAAATGTTTCTTTTTGATGGGATGTACTACTGTGCTGCTGCTCTGTCGTCCCTCTTCTCTCGTTTTAAGAGAGCTATTATTATTTGTGAATCTGTATACTTTTTTGAATTAAAAACGACGGGAAGATCTCGCGATGGCGTTTTTAGTGATTTTGTAATACTACACTATGGGGCTTTGTGGTGTGGCACAGTTTTCAAATGTAGTTTGCGATAATCGTGTTACGAGAAATCATATGTCTTTACTAGATAAATAGTTTTTTGAGATTGTATATACGATATCACGGATAAAATTGGTTATAACGCAGTATCATTTTAATATTTATGGAAAAATCGTAGAGATTTTTTATATTACGCTTTACTCTGAAATGTTATTTCATTTTCGCAGATTGCATACATAGCATAGTTTGCCATCCACGCTAAAATGGAATTTTTAATATCACCAATTTAAAGGAAAATAAAGTTGCGAGCTTACAGGACAACTAAAATTTTAAATAAATATTATTTTTCAAGAATGAATAACTTTTTTGAGCCTTTTAAAGATCTGTGCATGTTTAAAATATAATTTGTTACTTCGTTTAAAAACCTACATTGATTTATATTTAAGTCTTTTCGTAGTTTAATAGTAAAATGCAACAGTAAATACATCGAAAGATCTCAAATCAATATATCACTACACAAATAGGGTATGATAATACATCTCAATAATCAGGGATAGTCTTCCTGTACTTTATAGCCAAGCACCTTCAAAACTCTTACCCATCAGCATAAAAACCTTAACACCTACAACATTCGTCCAAAAATCAGTTCAAAATCTCCACTCCTATCCCTGTGCTCCTAAAAATCGCCGCTCATTTCCTCTCGATAATACATCAACGGATCCTCGCTTTCCCTTATACACATCCACTAGCCGCGCAAACGCGAAATGCGAATCAAAGCCCGACAAAAAAAGAAGAGAGAGAAAAAAAAGTGTGTACTGCACCGAGCGTCGCATAAACTCTGCTACGCTGGCGGGCCTCTGCCTTCTCTCTCTCTCTCTCTCTCTCTCTCTCTCTCTCTCTCTCGCTCCGTCGACGTCCCGACGTAATACGCCGACGAGATCGCGATATTTCGCGTATGAGCTGTGCCATAACCGTGTTACGACTCTCAACGTCGTCGTGCGCGCCCTCCCTCACGCACGAGCTGCTGCTGCCGCCGCCGCCGCCACCGCTTCCCCCGTGTACATATGTATATATTGTACACACACGTGACACACACGCAACAATCCGAGATCGCGAAAGGTATTTCTCGCGGAGATGCGTCGAGATTATTTATATGCGCGTTGCTGCTGCCACTGTTACTGCTGCTGTTCTCTCCCCCTCTCCGCTCCTCGAGCGTGTGATATAAAAAATATAGAGGCGAGGAATGACGACGAGGCCAGGCGGAAGAAAAAGAAAGAATAAATATATATGTAAGTGAGAGACGGAGAGAACAAGGGGAAGGGAGCAGTGGTGGACGAAAGAAGAAGAGGCAAAATGGCGGGCGGACCCAGTTGTGCGCTGAGTTATGTTTTAGTCCGCGAGTTTTCTCCCTACCCCTCGAGCTAGCCTCGACCATGACGTGTCGCGCCAAGAGTCGACGTCTCTCTTTGCTTTTTCCTCCGATATCCTTTTCTCTTTTTTTTTGCGCTGGCTCTCGCAACTCCTTTTTCTGTGTGTTGCCTCGGAGCAGCGCGTCTGTGATGGGGGAACAAGGTGGAAGGAGAGGTGGAGAGAGAAAAAGAAACAGCCGAAGCAGCTCGTCTTGCCTCAAAGCGCCGAAGACGTCCCCGAGGAGCGATTCAATCTTTCTCGGCGTAAAATAAAATCGCCCCCCGGCTCCGTTTGAGGTTATGCTTGCTCGATTCCTGTTTTATGACGAATTGGCACTTCCCATTGTTTCGCAAGATGGACCTGCCACCTACAGAGACACATATAGACAGATGTGCCCCGGATGAGAAGAAAAAGCTGTTGCTACGAGGAGGCGGATCGGGTATAAGTATGTAATCTTTTTTCACAGTAATATATCGATGGGACATAGTGTGCCGAATGCTATGCGTGAATATTGCCTCACGAACGGAACACTGGGTGTTAAGTGTAACGATTGTTGTTGATTTTTCTACAATTATAGTTAGTCAATTAACTTTAGGGAGTTTTTATGTATCCATTTACGTATTGATTTTAATTTTATTGCATATTATAATTAACTGGGACAGATTAATAAACGATACTTTTTATTATCAGAACAGGTACGTACAGGTTATTGTTTTAATGTTGGTATTGCATAAATTTTAAAGTACATTAAAATATGAATGTGGAGTTTGAAAAGTATTTAAAAAGCTCTTTACCGAGAACTATATACAGCAACAGCACATTCGTTGTGTGCGCTTTGACGCGTATATACTTATTTATGCTTTGTTGCATTGTAACTTGATATCAAATTGTTAATTAAACAGTTTACTTACAGAAATTCAAATATGTCAGTTGTGAAATATTCATACAAGTATGTATAATAATATAAAGAAATATATTAAAATTTAGATTTCACTAGAATTTCTCAAGCTGAGGTTGGTAAATCTATAAATTTTTAATTTTTTACTCTGGAAATTTAATAAAAATTTAGACAAAAATTGACTTTGTATAATTAACTGGTGTACTTGAATCTTTAACACGAGAAATTATAAAGATTGTTAAAGAAAAGTGTATGCACATTTCATATAAGCCTTTGTAACTCATATTTAGAGTTGAAATCATTCATTCGTTACCTATAGAACTAATTAAAATAAGATTCTCCGAATAGAGTAAAAAGAAACAGTAAGTAGTGTACATTATGCATCCGTTAGAAAAGGGGGAAAGCAATTTTCCACGCGCTGACCCACTTCTGTTCATAGTTTCGCGATAAATTGAAATTCGCCTTGGCAAAAGAACAAAAAAAAGGCGATAGGGAGGGGGGGCATATAAGTGGAGAGAAAAAAAAGACGGCAAATCCTTATATTATACACAGAAGAGCGTAATTTAAAATTTAAGGTTATGTTTGTCCATAAGTCTCGGTGAGAGTCTTAGGGAGATATTATATAGGGAAACTCCATCCCACTCCACGGCAGTCGAGGTTATTGCGAATAATCGTCGAAGCCACGGCTTATTGGCTGCAGGAGAGCCTTGAGCTTGTTGACCGATACTCTCTCCTCGGCGTATACACTCTCGAAAAGCTTCGCGAAGAAGAAGAAGAAGAAGAAGAAGGAGAAGGATGCCGAACTGCGGCACAAAGTCTTCTCCAAAGACCACTCCATATAATATAAAAGATATTGCCGGCCACACTCTTACGGACGCAAGTAGGCGCATTACCTTTGCGATGCGCATTCTTTCAGTCTAGGGGTTAGGTATGGCGGCCAATATTTAAGCCCTGAATTCGAAAAATCGCGGTTAATTCTTTCATTTTGCCTCTTTAACTTTTCCGAATGCCATAGCGTAAATCTAAAAGAATAATGTCACATTAAATTACTATTTAATATAGCATTTTACGAACTGATACCGCTTAGCACAACAAAACGATTGGGCACTAGAAGCGCTAAATGGTCACTTTAATTCAACCCCCTTTTAATTTCGCTACTTGCGCTCAAGATTCCGCCGATCTCGGAAGCTCTCGGCTTTCGTTCTCAATCTTCGCAGACAACTTTCGCCTGGTAGCGCGGAGATATTCGTGTGCTGTACTGTTGTACGCGCAAGTGTAAGCCCATCGCGGAATAATAATTAGAGAACCGGCTTGCGAAATTCCGCGGAGTGGGCACGTGTGTTGGCGTTGGGGGGGAGCGCAGGAGGAAATTACAGGTGGCGCTCGGATTTCCAGAGTACGCGAGTGCGAGAGTGAGAGAGAGAGTGAGAGAGAGTGAGTGTGAGGCCGCCCGATTAGTCCGATGACTTGATTGCTGATTAGCCACACGACACTGTTAATTAGCTGGCCGGAAATACAAGGGAGCAGCAGAATATCAAAGCGGAATATGGAGCAGCGCAGCGCTTGTTGCCCCCGTCACGCGAGACCTCCAACCCCTCCCCTACCCTCCCCCAAAGTAGCCGAATATATATAAGCGAGCTGCTTCGGTCCCGTGGTTTATAGCGTCTTGCGCAATCGGTAATTAGAACAGCGCTGCTGGCCTGACGAGTCGGGGATTTCTATGTATTGTAGAGACTGGCGAGATAGTCGTATCTTTCTATCGGTGGGAAAAGCGCGGGAAAAGACGAGTGAAGGGGCCGTTTAGCGGTGAACCATTTGAAATTGCGTGAATATCTATTTATTATTTCGAAGTTTTAGTACGGAAAGTTAAAATTGCGAGTTGTAAAGTAGGTTGTCAACTGGCTCAAAGTTTGCGATCTTCCATATTACATGAATTACAAGGCAGTACAAAGTTTCACATTTAATTTAGAAGATTTTATGAGAGTAGTCGTTTGAGGGACTATAAGGGGTGGAGAATATGAGGTGAGGTGTATAGTTATTAGGGTTTTATTGTTAAAATATAATTATCCGAGTATTACATGTGAAGAATTGTAAAATAAAATGCAAGTATCAATTAATGTATAATTATTCCATACGTATATAGAAAGTAACGATAACAGTTTTAAGAAAGTGTTCTTTACTATTAAAGATTTTATGGTCTATATCAGTATAATACAGGTAAAAATACAAATGAGAAAAGAGTAGTGTAATAATTAACAAAAAATATAAGGAGGTACAACCTAAGTATTTTGTTTCAATGAAAATACGAGCTCGTACATATAAAATTATTTTGTTTATACATAAATATTAATTCACCTTTAGATTAAATGAATTATTTATATGTATTATCGAAATATTCTTCCAAAAACTCCTATCATTTTCACTTAATTGAAAAAACAAAAAAAAAAAAAAATAACAATTCATCTAACAATTCAAGCCTGACCTTAGAAAGTAGTTCATTCAACGTTGAGCCTCGAAATCATTTAGATACGTAATGAATGTAATGCTCTGTTTTACGCGCTTGATCCCCTAACAGCAAAAAGTTAAGTTCTTAATGAAGCTGTCGAAATGTCAAGACTCCGAGTTTTCATTCACAAGAATCGTGATTTAAGTATGTTTACGCGAGTTCCGACAACTTTGGCGTTTTCCGTGTGAACTTTCCTCGGCTTTATAACGTGCCATTATTCACTTTAAGTGGGACATAATTAAAGTGTTAGATCGTTAGCGTGCATACTACTAATTTAAATGTGACATAATTAATTTTCTGTAATTATTAACTGACAGCGATTGATATTTCAATTGCGGATAACTGAATTGTTCATTTTCATAGGATCTAATTGTTTTGCATCTACGATGAGGGTGAACATATATTAATAGTAAACAAAGGAATCATTTTCAAAAATCTACATTTTTGTACTCTTAATAATAGAGTCCAGCTATGATGAAAATTATAGTTAAAATATATTATATATCCCATTATAGCTTATACATCTATGTTTGTGCGAAGAAGAATTCTAAGTTTGAAATGTTTTATAAAACTAAAAATTCAAAATAATACTATAACTAAAATTATAGTATTATTCTAAATCTTATTACATTATGAAACGAGCTCATACGACGGTGAAATATGCACACGAATAATTTAATTATGTTCGCTTCAGCATCTTATTGACAAATTGAAATGCGGGGTTAAGATCGATACTGTATTTTGTAATCTAAAAATAAGTATATATAGACAGATAGATGTCTCACGAATAATAGATATTTTCTACTTCATTTTCATCGTCTGTAATAAATATTATTTTATATCAAATGTGGGGAAATTTTTAGTTACTTTTCAGACCGACTAAGTCATTTATATTGAAATTGAAAAGTTGCGAGTATCGTATGCAGTGAAACTATTTATTACAAATAAACGGTAAAAAATATTTATTTCTTCCTCGGTTTACAAAGCACCAATTTACATTAAATTAGCAGTACCAAACGATCGAGTTCTTATAATAATTAGATAGTAATAAATTTGTGAAGCGTAGTATCTCAGCGCTAAGTAGATCAGCAGTGCATAAACGCAACCCAATATATGACAAGTCCCTCCGCGAATGTCTTCATTTTTAATCCATCTCCTTATTCCTTGGGTGGCAGCAGCATCTCAGCCCCGGTATACGCATAACCCGGGCGATCTCCTTCGATCTTTCTCCGCCAAGTTATGTTTATGACGCGACTCTCCGCGCAGTCTACAGCCGCGGCTATACGCGCACGTAGAGCAAAGTTTTAATTATATTCCCCGGTCCGAGGATAGGCGACGTTCCGTAACCGATGCTTCCCTTCCTTCTCCTTCGGCTCCTTCTTCGGTGAAATAAAACAGACTACCGCGAATGCACGTGAGAGAGCGAGAGAGAGAGAGAGAGAGAGAGAGAGAGAGAGAGGGAGAGAAGATGAAGCGACGCACCACCACGACGGAGAGGCCGCCGCGAAAATGAAATTTGTTCACGGTGCGGTTTCTCCTCTCTCTCTCTCTGCCTCTCGCTCTCTCTCTCTCTCTCTCTCTCTCTCTCTCTCTCTCTCTCACTCTCTCTCTCTCTTTGCTCGGTATATATGTATATAGGTATTGAGAACGCGGGGCCGTCGATATTAATCTCCTTGGCTCTAGGCGAACGGAATTCCAAAAAGGGCCTCCCGCTGCTTGCCTGCAAGATGTGGGAGACGCATCTTGTCAGAGAGAGAGAGAGAGAGAGAGAGAGAGAGAGAGGAGAGAGAGAGAGAGAGCTTTACTCATATCCTGAACGATCGCCGATGTATGCATTGGTTAGTCTTCGTTTACTTTAAGCCTCCTGAGATTGTAAAAAGGTAATATTTGTTATAACGCCATGACGTGTATATGCTTTTGTATGTGTCTATATACGTTGCAGTGGATTATTAATCGTACGATCATTGCTGATATCACAGTTTCTATGTTTTATCTATATTGTTGATTTTGTGCAAGACAATTATATTCGTATGGTGAATGTTGTATAAGAAGTAGAACATGTATTTGAATCTAATAGTCTGACCAAAATGCATGCAAACTACTTAGAAGCGATTGCAATTCTGGTACAGTATAATTGATTACTGAATCAATAGATTGTTTATTTGATATCATAGATTTGAAATTGAATAATTTCTAACACGCATGATAGGTATACATGCATTACAATTAACTGTAAACATACTCTATTATATGAGTCTGAAGTTTGCAACGTTCGTCTCAAACGAAAAAAAATTTTTTTTTAAATCTAAAATAACCGGTGCAGACTAGCTGGGGGTTGTGCCAAATGACTCAAAACACCAAAAAAACGTACTAGCATGCATTACAACCCCTAAAAAGTACCCCTATTGTATGTTGATAGGGTAGGCATAGTACTCGTCAGATCAAAATCCAAACTAAAAATTTAGCCAGTGCCATAATTCACGAGCACCTTCTTTAGC
>UELV01136767.1:0-26332 GCA_900490015.1 Megastigmus stigmatizans
GAGGAGGGGGAGGGGGGGTGGGTAGACCGAGAGATATACGAAAGAGCCGGAGAGAAAGAGAAATAGAGAGAGAGAGAGAGCAAGAGAGGTAAGGTGGTCAGTGTGTAGCGGCTGTACCGGTTTTTCTTGGCACACGAAACACACACACACACACACACATATACACATCTATAGTAGCACATGCACAGACGCACACACACACGCACAGACACACGTTAGCCAAGGCGTTCTTTTCATTGAATCATAATGGGCTCACAATGCGCGCATACGTGCTCGGCGGATGCAAAGGCATAGAGCGCGCTATAGAGCACAGTTCGGAGAGCTAGGAGCTTGCGAATACGAGTGAGCGAGAGAGAGAGAAAGAGAAAGAGGTAGCTTCGAACCGCCGCTGCAACCAGAAAACCGATGCGCCACTCTCAACCCTCGGTTGCACCTCTGTTTTCTTTTTTTTTTTCTTTCTCGATAGCCGAACGACTCCGTTTCCGATGTGCGAAAACCTATGCGGAAGCTGCAGACCGAGTGGAAGCATCGCTGCAGCGCACCCGGACGATCGTGGTAAGTATTACATATATATTTTTTGTCGCTTCGATTGTACGAGTTTTTGCGCTACGTTGCGATGGTAGACGCGTTGTGCAACACAGGTATTATAACGTTGTGTGCGCGTTGCAGGGGCAACACTTTTTTTTTGTCCAGCCGCGGTAAGCAATAATAATATGCCACTTGCGTATTGTATATTCTGGCGATAAGAGATGTGCGGTGATCGGGAATGGTCGCGAGGTATTTGCGTCGCGATTAAATATTAAAAGGTTGATGATGTATTAATAAATATATATCGTGCTCGAGAATCGAGATTAGCAGTAGAGAGTAGTTAAGATAAATATTATTTTTGCTGGAAACTTTTCCTTGCCTTTCGTTAAAATACGTTGGCGGAGAAATTGTATTGTTGCGACCGATTGCGTTTAAATACGCTGTGTATCGATTATATTATATCATTAGATAGTGGTGTTCCAGTTTAGATGCGAATTTCTTGTACATATTTATATATGTATGTACACTATATGTAAACTGTACTCAAAGTATTTTTAAGACACCTCATTATATCGGTGTTAACGAAATGAAGTATTTTTTTGCTACTTGAATTTTGGAAATTTATCACAAATCGTAAATATGAAAGAATGTAGTTTCATTTTAATTGACATTTTAAACACAAACCAAAACCAAATTTCAGCAAACAACCAAATTAGTCAACTTGTTCACGCGTCAATTGGTAAATATCAATAAATATACGTAGTTATATCTGTGCTGTAAATTACAACATAGAACAGACTACTCGAAATACATGCTTCTGAGAACATTAATCTACAGAATTGATTAAACTGCAACTGCCGGCTGCAGAGCTCCAAAACTCATTCAGTAATGTACATATGCACCTATTCTTTCTTTTTATAGGGTTCTAGACCAGAGTTGTAAAAGTATACACCTTACATAAATATAAAAAGAATACTTATATTAATAATAACGAGGAATATGACTTTGTTTATCACTGATTTCAAGATGTATCGTAATTTTAATTTTAAAATATTATTCGAGACATTTGGTAACAATTGGTAACATTTGGTAACAATTGATCTTACAAAGTGAAACTTAATTAGATTTCGAGCTCAAGATAGCAACTTTGCATATATAACTTTTCGCAAATTCCAAAATGCCATCTGAGAATTTCGAAAGAATGCAAAAATTGGCTTTCTATCCCGCGATTCGACCGCGACCGACCGAGCGAGCAATCATTCAATGACCGTTACTCAAGAATCGACCATCTTCTAATTAACACTCTACGACCAATTCCTCCGCGGAGCTCCTACGAAAATTTGTTTTTCATCTCAATTAAACTGCTCCAGTTTTCCTCCTCGAAGATTATAACCCAGCAGCTTTTACCTAACGTCCAACAACAGCCGCGTACATCCACCACTCGTACATCTCAACCGCCGAAAACCTGCCTAAAACTCGTGCAAAAAAAAAGAAAAAAAAGACCACCTCGTCGGATCATCGAGCACACCTTATCTGCGCCGTCTGCGCACCGACATCACGCGACTCGTCGCTCACCATCAGCAGCAGCACACGCAGAAAGAGAGATAGAAAGAGAGAGAGGGAGAGAGATCGCATGAAAACGCAGAAGAGTATGGGGGGAGAGAGAAGAGCCTCTGAGAGAATAGACAAGAGCGGGGGCGATCTACGTGGGAGGGGGAAGGGGTACGAAAGCGCCTAATCGCGATACAGCCGCCGCCGTTCTCTCTCTCTCTCTCTCTCACTCGGCCTCGCGGAACACTGTCCTGTGCTTCTTCAGTAGCCGAGGTGTAAGCCGCGTTTTCGGACGCTAAACCATCTGTTGGAAGACGCGTCGCGCGCGCGCGCTCGCGTGCCCCTCTATAGTGTACATATTATACAAGTGTTGGGTTATCGGTGAACCGCCAAAGGAAGGTTGCGCGCTTAGAAGACAATCGAGACGCGTGGTAATTTTTCTGGGAGTAAAGTTGGAGACGAGTGAATAGGTGCAGCTGGAGCGCGCGCAAGGGATTGAATAGTGGATCGAGAAGCTCGATATATCGCTCGATGGACTTGTTGTACAGTGGTAGCGACGAATCATTGAGGTGTGTGTGTGTGTGTGACGCGATGGGAATGCATGGGATATACACCGTGTATAGAGCAATTCTGTTTCGTGTGTTTATTTTGACATAGCTGCTTTTGGCGGATGAGAGATACAGAGGGATTTTGATGATCGATCGTTACTTTGGAGTTTCTTTTTCAAAGGGTTCAGTGCAGTTTGAATAAGTGGCGTAAAAGTGCTATTAAGCTTCTATATTGCGATTCAAATGAATTGTAAATATTTGCAATTTTAATTTTGACATATCGTACTTCCGTGCATTACAGAACGGTCATTAAGATTATTTCATAGAATTACTATAAACAAATTATATAATTTGTAATAACTAAATATCTACGATAGGAAATTTGAAATATATATATACAGGATTTTGGATACTTGTGTGGCTGTCATTGGTCAGCATGGTAACTTGATAAATTCGTCAATTGAACTGATATCTAAACTATTTTAGCAATCAAAAAATATTGAATTTTTCGATTGCAGGGAAGATTACGATACTTTAATTAATTTTTATTTTGTCAAGTGGCTAATCGCTCCACTACTGAAACATTATTGAATAAATGTAAAGTTCCATTGAGCATTCGTCTATTATATTTATCACATTAAATTATACTAAATATATGAGCTTGTTTCCCATATATAAAATATATTTTACGCTGTATGCTCATAAAATCTGCATTAACTTTTACATTCGGGTATTTAACAAAAGCATAATAATTAGTTTTCAAATTTCGGCTATGAAGAACAAATTATTCAATTAACCTTTCTTAAAAAATCGGCAGCACAAGGGAATTGTTTCCTCAATAAAAGAAAGTCATATTTCATATCTACATCACCTAGTGTGTGCGTAAGCGCGCGTCAACGTGTGCAAAATCATCACGCCATTTAAAGTAGTTTCGTATCGTAAATTCGTAACGAACAATTTTTCTACCTGTTCTTTTTTTTCTCTCGTCGTGATATAAACAATTTATGTTTTATCTTAAATTATTAATTAAAAAATTGCAGAAATTGTTGCACAAATAAAAAACACGTACATGTATATAAACGAGTAGTGACAGAAGGAACTAGTCAGCCGCTGCATAAATACTACAGATCAAGTTAGTTATTGATGAAATATGTTTTGATTTATAAACACGAATCGAATTTAATATAATTAGGATAATCGGGAAATAAAACGCAATCACCAGCTGATACATAAGAAAATTAATTCGAATTCTGATGCATTTACTTTATTAAAGTAACTTTAAATTACACATGTAAGGGAAAATTATAGCTTATCAATTTACACTTTTACCATAAGCTAAAATGCAACTATTTCCACCGCGGCGTACTAAAATATTTCTCTCAGATACTTATATAAAACGTAAACATCCGAAAATGTGAAAAAAGCCCTGCAAAACAGTGAAAAAGCAACAATTTCCTTATTTATGCGAATTGAACGGTGCATCCGTGTTGGAACGTTGCTATACGTCACTCAATATACGAGCAGAGTGGCTCGTATCCCCTCATCGTGCATTATCTATCTGCCGGTCCGACCAATTTCTCTTGCAGTTTTCCAGATACGTAACTGTCCTGATAAAGCGCCGATGCGTCTTACATCGTGGGGACGTCGAAGTATCCTACTCGCTTGCGGCTCGCGGCCTCCAGATGCAATGATAATAATTGTCGGCGCCAGACACGAGGCGCGAAAAGTCAAAGTCTGACAGCCAGTGATCCTTCGCGTTGCGCGTCGCAAGGGTAAAGCAGGAGGCCAGATCAACAGCAGCACCAGCAGCAGAGAGACATAAATAAGGTAAGTCTTGGTTTATCGCATGCAAACAGTGGCGTCTTTTTTTTTTGCTGCCGCTTCCAGATATCTTTACCTTTCTACGATTTGGACCCGTCTTTCGAACAATTGCGATGAGCATTTAAACTTGTTTTGCTTTGTCATGAATATGCGAACAATATATTTATTTATGTTATCCAAGATTGAATTTATTTGATTTCTTTTATGAAAAACTAATCGCTCATAAACGTTTGTTCAATTACAGTTTTTATGTGTTCTATGGAAAAATATTTATATTATAAATTACGCGAGCCCTTATTTCACAAACTTTAATCTCTTGTTTGCATACTTTTCAAAGAAGATTTTGAGTGACACTTTGATTCATACTTGAAACGTTAGGCATTTTCTATTCTTCGAAACTTCTATCAATGATGTTTATTCGAATGTGTGTAAAACTTCGATCCATCCTCTCTGATTTCATTAAGAATTCATTCCAGTATACCCGATCTGTTGCATTTTACATCGCAATTATGTCGCCCAAAGGAAGCAAATAAACTTGACGCGATCTGCCACTAGGAGCCATGAGGAATCCAAAGGACGACAAGACGTCGAGCAGAGAGAATCACGAGAGGAATGGACCAGAGAGCAAGAAGCTGCTGAGTTTGCCAAGGACACCGAGTACGCCGCCCTCGAGTCCTGTGACGACACCGACTCGTGCCCTCGACGATGTATTCCGTCGGTTGCCCATCACCGAGGAGACGTCCTGCGGCATCTGGTGCTTTCGCGGCCCCAACCTCCAGCGGTTCGCCAACAAGAAGGCCTACGTCTTCCTCTACGGCTTCCTCGGCTGCATCTTTTCCGCGAGCTATGCCTACTTCAACGGCACCATCACCACCATCGAGAAGAGATTCAAAATTCCTTCCAAGACGACAGGTCATTTTGATATATAGTGGTTGAATTTATAACGAGAAGATAAACGTGGTTATTTATTATTTTATCTACGGTCTGTAGATTTTATTTGAAAAATAGATATTAAATAAGAATAGTAGATCTTTAGACATCGAGTAAACGTTTTACGCGACAGGAAAAAAGCTTAAGTAACGATTGTATCTAGTGGCATGTTTGCACTCGACGAAGATCAACACTCGTCATATGCCTGTTATCATCTGATCATCTCTCAATCCTTTTGTATAAGGATTACTAATCAGCGAAACTTAATAATAATAAGAATGTAATTCTGTCATTGTGTGATTTTTTTTTTAAACAAAATAACAAAATGATTTAAATTTCAATTGTTCATAATTACATAGTTGTAAAATAGAAAAGTAGACAAAATAAGAAGAAAAGAAATCAGACTAACATTGAATTGTAATGATTCAACAGGGGTCATAACAGTAGGAAACGACATATCGCAGCTGCTCGTGTCAGTGGTGCTCTCGTATTACGCAGGCAAAGGCCACAGGCCCAGATGGATCGCCTTCGGCATTTACACGGTGAGTCTTTTCATCTTGCTAAAAATAAAACCAAAACAAACTCTCATAAATACTTTCAACGTTTAACGAATTATATCAAATAAAATGAAATCTTTTTTTCACATTCGTAGTATACGCTTGGATAAATATCATAAAAAAAAAAATTTGATTTCTTTGTAAAAGACGAAAATTATTAAAGTTAAACTTATTCAGTTGCTTCTTCAAAAACAGTAGCACTTATGAAGTGCACTGTACAACTTTACAACTCGCGCAAAAGACGTCAGATTGAAACATCAAATCTCACACTCACGCACAGCACAGCTTACTTAAACTGACTATTAATCGCGGCAAATGCTTAACATAAATAAACACAAAGTAGATGATACGTAGGAAGCAATGGACTCGAGCCTCGTCTATTTTTAATTCTCATCATAATACGCAAATCAGCGGAAAGTGGAACAGCGTGTATAGGAAGCGAAAAATAAAGATAAAAATTGTTGTGCCATGATAAGAAAATGGAAGCGAAGAGTGCGAAAAGAAAAAAATTAGTAAAGAAGATCTCGTGACAGTCGGTAGAATAGCGTTGTAACCGTGTAAGGCTTATGTAGCGCGAAGGTTTATATACTTAATTAAATTAGGGAGCGCGTCGATATACATCTAAGACGCGCGCGCGCGCTTCATTGACGGCTCTCGGCGGCTCGCGCGCGTTCCTCGTGGTATATGCAGTGGCACCATGACACCAACTCGTTATACTCGTTACACACTCTCGGATCGCAATTGCGATAAGACGTTTCGACGTGTTAGATTACATTTCGTTTCTATTTCGCTTTTCGGATTATTATTGTTTTTCTTTTATGATTGATTGTAATAATATGCGGGCCGAAGATGATAATCATGGATACTTTTTCACTTGCTAAGATTCTTATCGGGAACCAGTGCTGTTGTGTATAATTTGTTAATGACGATATCGAAATAAATTTACAAATATCGTTTCATTTAGTTATTGCAAATTACGTAATACTTGGTATTACTTTATACTTGTACCTGGTTACTATTTTTCGTACTGTTTAATTACATCAAGTCTATATTGAAATTTTCTTAAAAGTGGTCGATAAGATAGGCTCAACATTTGTCATTAAATATAGATATATCCTCTCATAGAAACAATTATATGATAAGTGAATTATTCCATTATAGATAAAAATCTCACTTGGAGTACCTTAAAGTTAAATGAAAATATTTAATGTCAAAGGGTTAAAGAAAAAAAGCATATTGCCGAATGAAACGCAGTTTTAACTATTTTATTTCCTAATTGAAAAGCTGTCAAGTAGTAGAAGATTACGTACGCAGTAGCACAGATAAGCAAATAAGCTTTATTTGATTATTTATGACAACTTGATTCTGGGAGCAGCGTATATTTTGTCGGTGTATACGATAAAGTAACAGTGAATAAGCTCGTTCAATCTTTCCTCAATCATGCATTTCCCTTCGCGTGAATGTAAAAGGTAGGATGACAATCGCTAATCATTGTTTCAGGAATTATATCATTACTTGGAAATTTAATTTACTAAAATCGAGCGTTCAGCAAATATTATGCAAATGATTCACTCACCATTATGCAGCCTTTTATCGTGGAAAATTTAACTAAAACAACCTGCACTTTTTTTTCTTCATTAACACCATGAAGCTATGAAGCGTGTAATAAAAAATGCTTGGAAATAAAAACTTGGAGAAAAATATTTCAAGTCTCTATTTCAAAGAGGACATATTGAAAAATGTTACAGGTTGTCCTGTTCTGCTGTCTAACGATGCTACCGCACTTTCTGTACGGGCCCGGCGAAGACGCGCTGCTGCTGACCAAGGAATACGGTGCTAAGCTAGAAATACCACCAGATAACTCAAGCACCACTGCTATGCCCGAGAAGCAGCGTAAATTTCTCTGCCTGAATCGTACGAATCACGAGCACTGCGAAGACGAAGATGGGAATTTCGCGCCTCAAGCGTTACTCTTCATCGCTCAGCTGGTCTCGGGAATCGGTGGTTCATTGTACTACACTCTGGGTGTATCCTACATGGACGACAATATCCAGAAGTCCAAGACGCCCGCCTTGATAAGCTTCTCTTACTTTCTGAGGATGTTGGGACCTGCCATCGGCTATGGGCTCGCATCCTTTACCCTCAAGTTCTACATCAGTCCTACGCTCACACCGACAATAACGATGCAGGATCCGAGGTGAGCGATAAGATTTTCATTGAAATATATTACTTAAATCATTTATTTTGAAATTTCTAATCACATTATTACCTTATATTTTTACATTTAACTTGATCTTATCGAATCTCGTAGGTGTGTCAATGATTAATAGATATGAATTCAATAACAGCTGTATAAATAAATCCAAAAAATACATTGTAATAACGTGTACTCGTCTTAACTTGATATAACTTTGCTATCATGCAAATTTAAAATTTAAAATATCGTATATACTTACAAATAACTAAGTGTTAGCATGATCGTTATTTATATCGGTGTGCCAGCAGTGCTATCAGATTAACTTATGCTTTGTCTCCTACGATAACGCAAATCTAATTTTTGTTTGCTTATAAGAAGTCATTTAATAGTGCAATCTAGGGTTTTGACAAAAAAAAAAGACCAGTTTTAAATATAGAAAGGCTTCATACTTTTTACGATGAAAGAAATCTCTCAGATGTTCTACATAAAGAATTTTCCATTTTGTCAACAGATGGCTCGGAGCTTGGTGGCTCGGCTGGATAATCCTGGCGATCCTGCTCTTCGTGTTCGCGAGCATCATCGCGCTCTTCCCGAAGACTTTGCCGCGCGCAGCTGCGCGCAAAGCACTTGCTCTCGAGCGAAACAAGTCGGCGGCGAGTATAAAGGACAGCCCCCAGGAACCTGAACTACCGGCCTCCCTCGGTGACATGATGAGGACCTTCAAGCGGCTGCTAACCAACACCACCCTCATGTGCAACAATCTTGCCGCCGTGTTCTACTTCATGGGCTACATGCCCTACTGGATCTTCATGCCCAAATACATCGAGACCCAGTACAAGCAGTCAGCCTCTGTGTCGTCGCTCATCACCGGTACAGTTGGCTTGGTATTCAGTGCCTTTGGTATTTTGCTCTCGGGTCTCGTCATCTCCAAGTACAAACCAAAGGCGCGATACTTGGCCGCGTGGAATGTCATGGTGGGCGCGATCTCGGTTATGGGTATGATCTCCTACGCTTTCCTTGGTTGCCCGGCCAATGACAACCAGTTTTCCGTCAACGATGCCGGATCATTGAGGACCCTTCTGCCCTGCAACGAACAATGTCATTGCGATTACGTGACTTATAATCCAGTGTGCTCGGAGAATGGACAAACATTTATATCGGCCTGTCATGCCGGGTGCAAAACAATTAAGGTCAGTCATCGTCAGAGATCGAATGCTAAATGCGGCAAGCCAGACAATTTATTACAGAAAAAAAAATACACTTGGAGGTGAAGTCGATAATTGAAAAAGTTCTATTGTTATAGATGGACAGTGTCGGGAAAAAAATCTATTCGGATTGCAGTTGTGTGAAACCTAGTCTTTCTCAAGTTTTTGCTCAAGTCTCGATGAACGAAAGTATAACGAATTCGTTTGTTAGCTCACCAGTTGAATCCGATTTAGTTTCACAAGTTCCTTACAATTTGGGCTCCGCCGTTTCCGGAGCCTGTCCCATAGACTGCTTGGACAAGTTCTACGTCTTTTTGGCGGTTGTGTGTCTGTTAAAATTCAGCGGGGCGACGGGTAGAGCTTCGAATTTTCTGGTATCAGTCAGATGCGTGGACGAAAAGGACAAAACAGTAGCCATGGGATTTAGCTTGACGATTATGAGTCTTTTTGCATTCATACCCTCGCCCATTCTTTTTGGATTCATACTCGGTTAGTAATCCAATAGTTTTTATATTAAAAATCTTAAATAAGAAATAAATAATATATTTGATTTTCAGATAAAACCTGTGTTGTGTGGGGAAAAACGTGTACTGGAACGGGGAACTGCTGGCTATACAACGGAGAGACATTGAGATACCTCTTAAATTTCACTGCAGCTAGTTAGTACATTTTTCATTTATTTATTTTAGAATAATGTTGATTAAGAAACTCGTTTTTACAAGTAATTTATAAATAAAATTATTGTTTTATTTTAGGTTTTGTTACCCTGGGTACACTGTTTGATATCGGTGTATGGTATTATGTAAAAGATGTAAAAATTTTTGATGAAGAAGTGGAGTTAGAGGACATTGCTGAAGAACCTGGTAATACATGAAAATACAAATACCAAAATATCGAAAACAAACTTTCATGAAACTGAAAAAAACACAAAACCTTCAGTTTTAAAGTACCTTAAGGAGAAATTTACGCGACTCCAATGAGTGAAAAAAATTGTATCTATTTTTTTACTGCAATGTTAGTATTGGAATTAAATATTTTTGTTTACATTTTTAACGATAGTTTAATTACCAAAATTGTTTATAGAATTCAAATGTGTGCATTATCGGTAAATCTCATTTTTGTTTTTTTTTCTAACAATTACGGAAAATTCGAAAAAAAATGTTTAGTTTGTAAATAAATATAAGACCTGTTTATTAGGATATTCATTAAATAAAATTTATTTAATGAATATCCTAATAATGTCAAATTTCAGACTATAGGATACTTGGATTTTAATAAATTTTATTACATGGCATACAGGAACAAATTTTAACTGCCAAACATTAATAATAATGTATAATTTATTTTGATTTTCATAATTTATATTTTAAACAAAATAATATGAGATAAAGTTATGTTTTATAAGTATGTGTTAAGTAACCTATAAACTGAAATTATACATTGTGAATCCTTATTATTCAGTTGGTTGTTCATAAGCCCTGAAAATTAAAAGCACGTTTATGTTACTCTAATAAAATTATTTCATTGTACAATCTATGATAACACTCCAGCAAATGAAAAAGTAATTTACTTTTTCTACAGCATACATTTTTCTTTCAAACGATAAAAAAGGAACCTACTACTTTTTAATGCATTTAAATAAATGGAACTATATTATTTTTAATTTAAATATCTGAATTTTAATATCAAACCTTTTTTATTGGATATCATTTCCTGTAGTATAAATAAAAGCATGAAATATTTTACTATTCCGTTAATAGTGTGGTTAGAACAACTATATTGTGAATTACTCTTCTAGTATCATAAATGTTATCTTGATTAAGTAAAAGTGAAACACAGATTGACAGAAGGTTTATTCAAATATAACATATAAATATATAAATATATAAAAAAATATTACACTTAAATTATGCACACATGATTCAGTGATATTCAATTGATCTTTATGCAAATGCTGCGAAGAAAGAGATTGTATGACATTTGAATATGGCAGTACTAATTATTTCACAATTTATAATTGTGATTATCTGTATTACATTTTAAAAATAAAATATGATTTTTTTTCTATGATTGTAGGAATTGATATAAATGTAATAATGAGCTATTTATCAGTTCGTTTGATATAAAAAGTATATAAATTGTCTTTTACGTCTGAAATACTTTGAAAATCAGTGAATTCACAAATCGGTACAAAGTGGACCACCTCGTTTAGGTGGTCCGGACATAGATGACTTTGAACTCAAGCTATCTCTTGAATCAGAAACATCACTGTGAAGTCGCATTTTTTCACGCATGTCTTGCAGGCTTCCAAAGCCCGATGAAGCTTGATCTCGCGATGGTGGCCTGGGAGAAACTGGCAAGTAGTCCGCCGGTTTCATCAATGTCTCCAAGCGAAATTTGCGATTCTCTTCCATCTCTTTGCTATCGTTTCTTCTGGTTGGATTGTAGGTAAAACGAGTTTGTTCGAGTAACTCGCGACTAGGATTCCTATCTAAATGATGCATGGCTAACATAACTGTAGGAGATCTGAGCGAGCTAGACGAACCTTTTATTGAGACATCGTAAGATTCAACTAAAGGAATTCCAACTTCGTTGAAATCTCCTCTTGACGCTGACAGTGGCTTTTCTGGATTCAGTTTTGGTAAAGTCTCTGATGGTAAGTTTGGACTGTTGTTCCTGGAACTTCTTGCCGCTCTTGGATCTTCGTAATTATCCGGATTAGGGAATCGAATATTAGAAAATGGTGGTTGAATCCTTTGTGGGGGTCTGCTTAATTCATCTATCTCACTGCTTGGAAGGCGTTTTCTTGACTTTGCAGCAGCTCCGCTCAACTCGCTCTCTGCATCCGAATCTACATCCAATGGTTTATAAGAAACTTGTGAAACTGAGCCTTTTCTTGGTACTTGACTACCATCCGAGCTGTCAAGTTCATCATCTGTACTAGCATTAGGTATGCTAGCATTAGATCGATTATTAGAAACTCTACGATTACCTGGTCCAAGTGGTCCATATTTAAGTCTAGATTCAGACGGTTCTCCGTCGATAACATCTGCTACTGGACCATTTTCTCTACTGCCTGATTTTTTGGTGGCGACCACTACAATTGGTGTCACTATTTCTTCTACAGCTTCTGTGAAGAATAAACACCAAGATCCATGTGAAAAATCTCAAATAATTGTGTAAATATATATTTTCCAAATAGCAAAATTTTTCTTACCTATTCTTTGATTTCCATTCGGTTCTTGTTGTTCAGAACTAGGCTGCGGTTGCAATAGTGGTTCAGCTTGAGTTTTTGACATGTCTGTCAGTTCTGTCGGCTGCGCATCTTCAGTTTCAACGGGATTATAAATTTCAAGCTCTTTGGAAAATAACCAAACGCCTACTTTAAACAAGACACTGAGTATAATAAGTACACCAGTCAAGATACACAGATAATTGCCTAAGTTTGCGGGATGGTACAAATGGCATATATTATCATTGATTCCCCAGTATTGGCAAGTTGATTTAGCTAATTCATCATAAGCGAACTTTCCAGGAATGTAGATAAGAAATCCTATCAAAGCCATGCTGTATCCTATGGCCAGAGCTTTGTCTTGAACATTAACACTTCTTAAATTTATCATTAAATCACCAACTAAAGTAGAAGCTGCTGCAGCGTACACCAACATTGTTAAAATCTAAAAGAATATTAATATTTCAATACACACGACTTTATTTTTCTAATAAATATCTACTGAAAATTAATTAATTCCTTTACCTCATATATAATCCATCCAACTTGACAACCATCAGAACCACATGGTCCATCTCTTGCTTCGGTGTTGCCTAGTCCTGTAGAGTCTTCGACACAGGAACAATTTGCGTATTTTTTAATATTATTTTCATAATCTACTGATGTACATCCAGCGTGACAAGGACTATAATATGTAAAAGTTCCTTTATTGTCACAGATGGGTCGAAAATATGCATCTCGAGAGCATCGACAGTCTTTGTTGCAGTATTTAAGAAGTGAAATCCTAAAGAGAATAATTTTCAAATATTTTATCGCTACACAGCGAATGTAACATAATACGAATCCAAAACACTAAAGAACTTACGATCCTCTATGTGCACCAACAATAGGTGCCTTTTGACAGTCGTTGAAAATAAGACAAAATATTATGGTAGCCGATACAATTAGTACAATAATACTATAGTTGAGAAGTGTTCTTGCTTTTGGCTTTGCGCGAGCAATAACTAGCCCCGTAATAATTATAGTTAATCCAATTATTATTGGTTTTATTATTGCTGTAACATGCATGTTTTGTTATTAGATATATTTTTATAATGCCTGTTATTTATCCAATAATTGCTATGGATATACTTACTAGTAATTGTTCGCGAAACTAAGGGGTCGCCGAAACCTGTTAACATTCCTGTGGGGCGTGGAGCATAAAATCTCGACTCTAGGAAAATATTTTCATTCGCAATAAAATTCACCAAAGCAGTCAGGAGAAAGACAGCAGCAAAAACGTTAAGAATTAAAATTTTGTTTGTAACAATCCTCAGTATCGATGGTACGAAATCTGGGCTGCCTACTTTTTTCACCGGGATTCTCTGCGATCCTCTGATAGTACCAGACTGATCAAGAATCGATGCTGCTGCTTGCTCTACCATCTAAAATAAAACGCTTTGTTTTATAAAAAGACAAGATTAATGGTATAATAATGGTAATATTTAAAAGTCTTATAGTTGCACCTCTGATGGTAATTTTCTAGGAAAGATAGCCATGAAGAATCCTGGAACGACCAGTAAAAGTGATAAAATTGGCCATCCAAGCCACCAGGCTCCAATCTGATCTCTGTAGGATTTTATGGGACTAAAATCGTCAGCATCTATTCTACGAACGAATGAAACGATTTGATATAAAATTTTGAATTCTGATTTCGTAAGTGTCAGTGAAAGTAAAGAAATTACCGTAGGCAAGACCAGCCCACAACGTAACCCAATACGCTGCCTAGCATTTTCGTGGCCAGTAATACACCAAAGTACACGGACACGTGAACTCTCTTTGTGTTATCGTCGAGATAGGAGATACCGAGGGCATAGTAAGCGACATTGGCCATTGCGGTAACGGCCTGGGCGACAATCAGAATAAAGAGAGTCGAATAATGCGGCGGGTCCTCCAACGAGATTAGTCTCGATGACATTCTCATACAAAGGTCCGGACTTTCTTCTGCAAGGAAAATAGCCGCTATTAAAATCTTTTACCCGCAAATTAATGCTAGTGACTGTTCTATACGAGATTATTAAAGCTAGAAGTATTGAGATAAATGAGATAAGGGTCTACGATAAGCTGTTATTTGGGTCGTACCAAAGGAGTGTAGAACACTGTCAATTGATTCGTTCGTCAGATTCTACCTCATTATTTAACTAGTTATTTTATGATATTCTAGAAAGAATCGCGAAACAATTATTTAATGAAAACATCTTCTTTCAATCTATTGGTCTATGACATTCGTCGTGCATGAAAAAACATTAACCTAACTTCTTACCTGCGAAAATGGACATGTGGGTGACATTTTCGGGTTCCTCGATCACTTTGGTCCAGTCCGCTAAATGCGGAATAATCAGAGTAAAGAAGACAGCGCATTGAACAAGTGAAAGAGCACCTAGCCATGCTGCTCTGTGAAATTTATCTCCTAAATAAGCGATAAGAATGCCAAAGACGATCAGCATGATTTCCGAGCTGCACAGAACCCATTCTAAAATATTATTATAATTAAAATTATTGACTGATTATGGTTTTTCTGATTAATCGCCGAACAAGCATATCATATCTGTATAACCGACGGTATACAGAACAATCGCTACCTATAGAACACTACATAGCTATAGAAAATGCATAATGTCACGAACCCATTATATAGGGATGAATCTGAAACCTCCTGGCAACGGTGGAGCTGGTGACGTAGAAGTAAGCCTGAGCGGCGCCTTGGAGGAGGCCGATGGTGCAGAGGAGGGCAAGGAAAATCCGGCGTGTCGCGAACTTCGCCAATTGCGGGAGGGGTAAGCGTCCGCAGCCACAGTCTATCGATTCGGCCGTCAGGGAATTCGCCGGCCCAGACAGTCCGCCCTCCACTTCCGATCGCACTATCTCTTGCGGTCCCAGCGTCATCTTTCTGCGGGTGCTGCAAAATTTTCGCGTTTACAGATTATATATGTTACACATGACTTGTAGAGAAAATAATTTTGATGACTTAAGCGCTGTTCTACGAATCAGTTTTTTTTATGCAGTTCGACTTAATCGATACGGATGAGTAGTTTTCTATAGGCCTTTATCGATGTGGAATGTGAATCATTTCCATTTATAAAACATTCGCGTGAGGTGATTAAGTACATACGGCATCTCTAAACAAAACAAAACAAGTGTCAAAACTGTATCGTATAAGCCTATGACGTTTGACTAAATAATTTGTACGGATTAATTAATGAATTATTATACGAATGTCATTACTAATTGGTACATCTATGAGAGGAATTTTTTATAGACTTAGTTTGCTGGTCAATTTTTATGGACTAATTTATATTTGGATTGCTTGATATTGTTATCTTTATGATTCTACGCTCGTGGCTTGTAAAATATAATTTTCACATAAAAACAGAAAATTCCGCGTAGATAAAGTGCTGCGATTTCCGTGTTCATTAACTTAAAATGGATACGCTTGCTAAAACACAAAAATGTTACAGAAAAACCTACGCATGAATAAATATCAAATTTTTCAGCATCGTACAAATGAAAACACGTATAGCTTAAGATATTTCTATTAAACGTCACGCGAGCACACATTTTGAGTATCGCTCGTGCAGCAGAATGAAAATAAAATTCACGCATTGCATAGTTCCTGTGAATATAAGTCACCTTATACACGTAAAAGAAGAAGAAGACGAAAAATCGTATAGCTCAAAAGTATCTGTCGCTTTATCTGTATAGACCCGCGGCTTGTCTGACTCATATTCTCTCTTGCGCCAGATTACAATTGCGTGTACACCTTGCACAGAGTCAAGGCACATACATCGGGCCCCGTCGACGCAGCTTTGCGCCTCGCGCTCACGTCTTTCACACACCATTACTTGGATCGCTGCGAATCCATAAACAAGATAAAAGGTGTCGCATAGTCGTCGTCGTCTCTCCCCGTATACATACGAGCGCCGATCAATATTAAAGCGTGCATCCGTTATCGCGTGAATTCCAACTCCAGCGCGGCTTCTTCGATCGATGTACACGCACTTGTCACGAATCGCTGTCTGTGAATTTCTCGCAAATTAATATCGACCGCGTTTATTACCGTAATCAAAACTCACTGAATCATCGATAAAGCTACCTTAACTTAAACCCATTAAACTCCGAGAAAGAGAAAAAAAAGTTATCATCGTATCTCGCTGCTTCGTATAATATATGAATTCCACTTACCTGGCGTATCGCTACTCTCAAAAACTTAAACCACTGAGGAGAGCGTAATAGAGTTGGATGAGCGTCGAAATGAGCCTCATGTCAGCGTGCGGGCCTCGCGCGAGTACACTGCGATATATAGCGTTGTAGCGCGGTGTGACCGATGTGCCGTATTTAACGAACAAAAAAAAAAGAAAAAGAAAGACGAAAGAAACGACCATCCAGTGCTTATATGCCGCGTTCGACTCGACACCTTACCGTGCCGTATATGCCGCCGTCACCGCCGCCGCCACGTTATCTACCGCCTCGTTATAGATAACGCTATATCTCGCGCCTTGGTCTCTGTACCGATAAGCGAGACGCGCCTAGATGTGCGTAAGCTTCGCTCGCGCTCTCTCATATAGCGTAAACGTGCGTACGTGTGTGTAACCACGTGCATGTGATCACCTGTCCTCTGTGTATGTGTGTGTGCAGGTATTGGTGGGAGGTTCGATTGCTCCGATGTACTACGCGCGCGAACGAGTGAACGATTCGTAGGGTTAGAGTGTATCGAGGACGCGATTGTACAACTGTATATATGTATGTGTATTTTAGGTGTGTGGATTGCAATGGTTGATTATTTGTGTGTGTGTGTGTGTGGGTTAAGAATTGAGGTGATCGCTTCTCTGCACTTGATTGTGAAAAATTGGTCGAATTTGATGCTTGAAAGTATTGGCTCTTGTATCATAATTTATGGTCGATTACTAGTATAGCTTTCAAAAGAATATGTAATCGTTTATAAGCGTAGTTATTATATGTACTTGCTATAGGCATCATTAAATTCACTAGACTAAATATTGTTTTATTCAAGGTTGGAAACGATCTTTCCGTACAGGTAAAATACATTTTCAACTAAGTTTTTACTTGTTCGAAAAGATCGTATCCAACCTCGAATAAAATTCACTTCCACGAACGATTTTCATGTTATTATAAACATCATTCCAACTATAAAAGGCCTATAGTGGGATAGTTTGTTGACACTTCGAGACATGATGTGCATCATCAACTTGAATTTAGATCAAATAGTTTTTTTATCACATTCTAGTGTCGATTGTAACATATAAAATCATAGTTATTGAAAAAATCAATGCATTCATCGACAGCACTCTAATCCAATTATAAAATCGGATAAACCTACAGAAAAATCTAAGTATATTTATATATCATTATGTACACACAGACGTTAAAAAATAAAAATAGCAGCCATACCCTCGTCGAACCCCAGAAAACGAAAGGAGTCGCGTGGACAAAGTGACAGAATCGTATAGGTGCACGATCGTCTGGCTCGCGCGCTCTATACCTACCTCTAGTCCTCGTCGTCGTCGTCGTCGTCGCCGGTAAGGAGAGTTTACCTTAAGCACACTTAAGTCGAGGTCGTAAGAAAATGACGAATGCCAATTAGCATATGAAAAGCCCCGCGTTCGGGCCGCTGCGATGGCAAGTCCTGGGTCAGCGCGTCTCGTCTCTTCCGCACCTCTTCCTCTTCTTCTTCTTCTTCTTCTTCTACTTGTACTTCTGCTCCTCTCTCTCTCTCTCTCTCTCTCTCTCTCTCTCCTTGGCAGGGCGATCACGTTTTTGAATATTAAGGGCGGGATTACGCCGAGGGCTTAACGCGCGAAATTTAGTCCTCACGGCGAGCGAACGACTAACGCTCTCTCTCTCTCTCTTCCATAGCGAAGAAAAAAAATCACCCCTAAGTCTCCCTTCCTCTCTCTCTCTCTTCGTTTTTCTCACTGTCGCCGGTATATAAGCTACATACCCCGTTAGGCTCTCTCTATATATATATGTTGGCGTTCTGTGTACTTTGCGCCGCAGCTCCTCTCTCATCGACTGCTGAGTTGTATGGCGAGAGCCCCGGGCGCAGGCCCCGAGAGATAAATCGAAAAAATATTCAAGTGGCATCGGGCTTTGTTGTGTACATTTTTCACGTCTTGGATCGCTAGGTATATATATATATATATATATATAGGTATATTAACGTCGCACTTTCGTCGAAGCTCGCGCTGTTCCTGGGATGTGTAAAGCTCGAAAGCTGAGAGACAAAACCGCGCGGTGGCGCGCGCACACAAAAGAATTGCTATGATTAATCGAAGCGTATAGTATCGCTTTATAATTCTTACGGAACTGATCTCATTTTGTTTTCTCAACACTTGATTCGAGGAAAATGTTGATTAGGGGTAGAGCTGCACATTATTCTTATATTATCCCATGAAAGCAAAAAAAATTTGATTCGCGCATACATTTATTTAATCAATTTTAATTAATTACGAGGTAAGATCGCTGTAGTTACGTAAGAAATCACTGTATAAAAATGATCTTATACCATTGCGTCTCCTTTCAGCTGCGGCCAAAGGATCCAATATCTTTAATGATTTAAATGGCCCGCAACACTGCTACGCTGGAAGTCACCAAAGCTTTTTAATCAACCGCAGATATAATTATCACTCGACATATCAGTACCTCATTCACATCGCGACTCCCTGCAAAATGTAATGAAAGCTCGGGACACTCGGTACTCTCGCAAGAAAAATAGAGAGAAAATCTCTTACAGAGTTCGTGATGCACACACACATACATAGCAGCAGCTCCTCTGTTTTTATCTTGATAATTATAAAGCTTCCTTTCGCAGCAGCAGCCACAGCAGCGTGCGTGGAGCTTTTTGCCATCCCGTGGGTTCGTTGCATATATATATACAGAGAGAGAGAGAGAGAGAGAGAGAGAGAGAGAGAGAGAGAGAGAGACCAAGTCGACTTTATTGACGATACAAATATTTAGAGGCGCGTGCGGCGTCGGCGTTGGTCAGCCCCGATGTTATTAGTAAATTAACCGAGATCAAAGAAAACGCGGCGGACGCAGCGCGTGGGTCACTTACTCCACCTAATGGAAAGCTGCTCGCGGCCCCTCTCCGCACTCCTTGAGCACGTCAAATATATATGATTTTCCTGCGGCGCGCACATACCGATATATATATACATATATATATATATACTTACTGACCGTGGACGAGGACGACGGCGAGGTCGGTGACGCTGCTGCGTGTATTAAAATGATCTAGGGCTGCGGTCTTCGCGTCAATTTACCTCTCTGGGAACTTATGGATATTGGGAATTAGAGAGCTGGAATATATAAAGTGCCGCACCTTTTCCGGAGATGGATATATTCCGACGAAGCGACGCGACGCAGGTGGACGCTTCTTCTAATGATATATGCGAAATGTAATTATAAGATTGCAGTTTCGGATTTTATTTGCTTTTCCCGAGCGGTCGATTCCTATATGTCGTTTTACTCGCTTTCTTTAGTATTCGTGTTTATGCGCGACTGTAATTACAATTTATGAGATGTTCTAAACGTTTTGAAATCTCTCTTGACAATTGCACATATTCGTTACCAGTTGCAACGGGGAAGCAGTCGAATATTGATTGTTCAATCAACATTGTTTATAAAAGTCCAATCTGCCAAGAAAAGCCTCGTTCGATTCTCAATATCCGCCGCATGACAAGAAGAAAAAAAAAAGGACATAACGAATATAAATTCCTCCTCTATCCCTTTCCCCCAACCTTCTCGTATAATTGTAAAATTCCACATCTCGCTCCACCCAGCGTAGAGACTTAAAGACTCGTAATCCTTTGAATGGTGCTTTCTCAGAGAACGACTATATATATATATACAGAGGTAAAACTCCTTGTGCCTCGTGTCATGGCGGGAGACGTAAAAAATGGTCGAGAGATTAATCGATGCAAAAAAAATCTCTCTCGTCCGCTCGCCTCACTCGAGCGGGGGTTATGTATACACAGAGTTAAAGATCGTCCCGCGTGTCCCGCGCTCGCACCCCTGGAACACAGGGTTAGATGTATGTATATATGTATATAGAGGCAGAAGAGGTCCAGGGCAAGAAATCTTAGCGAGGGATTACGTGCCGAATTAAGTCTTGCGAACGGAGGGGGGGTCCATGGCCCCGTAACGCTTAATTTTTCCCCCGATTTTTTAATCTCCCGGTAAATATCGTCTAGAGATGTGCCCTCTCTTTTTGCGCTAGATCCATTTTCTTCTCTCTCTCTCTCTCTCTCTCTCTCTCTCTCTCTCTCTCGTTCCTCCCCATCTTGCGCTTTCTCCTCGACGACGACGACGACCGAAAGAAGGAGAGAGAAAGAGAACGAACCATCAAAGGAGAACCCATTTAAAAACCTCATCAATGTCTAAGCCCCATGCTCTTCCGTAGAAACTAATCCCTCCTATTTTAACGCGGCTGGAGAGGGGGTGGGTCGGATGGCGCTGCTGCCGCTGAAGCCGTCGCTGCTGGAGAAAGAGGAAAGGTACGCTTTTAAAAGTAAGACTCTCTCTCTTTGCCGGTCGCCTTTGTTAGCGGATACAACGGTTTTATTATTTCGACAGGAGAGAGAAGCGACGAGAGGAGGAGATACGCCACTCGGTTTCGGGGTACGAGGGAGGCAAGAAATTGTGAAAAATTGCGTAAACGACCTTTGGTTATGAGCTGCTCGTGACCTCGGACTCAGCTCTCGTCTCTCGGCTCTTATCTCTCCTTCCCTGCAGCCACTTTTTCTTACTTGCACGAGCTTTGATTCTTCGATCGCTGAGGCTATCGATGGCTTTGCCTTCTTGAGCTGCGTGCCAGTGTCAAACCCACCTAATGAAAATTTTTTGCAAAATTAAACTATTGAACAGTTGAATGTTTAGTGTAAGCATATAAATATAAGCACGCGTGTATTTCAACCCTTCGACGATTGAAAAGATGCTATATGGTGTTATCTACTGACTCGGACATAACGTAATACATTTAGACGATATCTGGAAAGACTCTAGTACTTAGTTTTGATTTTAAACCGTCTTATCAAATTCTGTATCAATCATACGTATTTTACCAAATATCATAAGACTCTTATCAACCTTACAAAATGTATCTTTCATTAATTCTGCACATCTACTTTGTTCCAATTCTTTATTAAATTTCCAAAAAAAGACTCTTCACTGATTATAATCCTTCATTCCCTTATAAAAATCAAAATGAAAAAATTACATTTACGGAAGCACGGAAAAAAGAGGGGTGGGGAGTGGAATTTCAAGCATAATCAAGTTTGAAACCAGTTAATAAAAGCTATCGAGCTCAAAAGGGATCCCCCTCCGCCGCCATCGCAAAAAATCTCATCCATATATCGACAAGCGAGAGAGAGAGAGAGAGAGAGAGAATGAAAGCGTTACAGCAGAACCGAGGCTCCATCGCGTTTTTCCCACTGCCCGAGAGCGCCGAGGCTAAAAAGCGCGCATATCTATATAGAAAAACAAACGCGAGGGCTCGCGAGTGGACGGATAAGTGGTTTGGAAAGAGAGAGAGAGAGAGAGAGAGAGAGAGAGAGAGAGAGCGATGGGCTGCAGAGGGTAAAAAGCGCAAAATTTTTCGAGTGCCACCAGGGCCTGGTGATTTAATCTGGGCTGGACTGTGTCGCGCGCGGCTGAGCGCATCGCTACTTCGTCAGCTCTCTCAACCTCCTATACATACTCCACTATGTCCCATCCATTGTATCTGCATGCGAGCGTGTGTGTGTGCGTGTGTGCGAAGGGTGTTTGTGAGCGGTTCCAGTCGCGAATCTCGAGTGTTGGGCTAACATTCATAATGAAATTAATCTGGCGAGCTCGAGTGGCGACTGTATATGGGGGCCGATGGGTATATAGGCAATAGCCGCGGTCCATCGAAAGGTTAGCCGTGGTTCGTTTGTGCGCGCCGCCGACGTGTGGCCAGTAGGTTATTATACCCGAGCCGCCCCCGCCACCGCCTCTCGATTCCGTTAATTGCTTTACACGCGTGGACGAATTTTCGGTCAACTTTCCAATGGCCGCTGTGTGTATGCGTCAAGTTTATGCGATGTTTTGGGGATATATCGTGGTATATAACGAGGGATTTTTTCATAACTTGAAACCGTGCCCGGCTTTGAAAGTTTGGACTGTGTTGGTTGTTTTGCTTCACCGATTCTATGGCGTTATCGCATTAATGACCGAACCCTGTGAGAGTACGACGAGATAGCCGAAAATATCAAGCTAGACTTCTATTTATACAGACTCTCAAATGATCGGAACCTTTTTATAATCAAATTAAAAAGTATCCGAGGACCGTATACACGACAAGACCGCATCGACAAACAGAAAAAGTAAGTATATATAGGCGGGTGATAGCCTAATGAGTGGAATATACAGAGACGTCAAATTAAGCGTGGGATCTCAGACCGTCTCTCGTCAGACGATCTGGCGTATTTAAGTAGTATCAACAAAAGTTCTCCTACACTACCCCTTCCAGCTCTCTCTCAACCTCGCAACTCCTTTGAGACGCATTTTTCAAATATATACAAGCTGTAGAGTACGAGAAAGAGAGAGAGTTTTAAAAATCAACACACAGCCAAGCCTCTGCGGCAAGCGCGCGAGTTTTTTTCCCCCAAAGTCGGCTAAGAGAAAGAGAGGGGGCGAACATCGCGCGCCACGAAGAAGAAGAAGAGTGTATGCAGATCAAACGAGGCAGCTACTGCTTTGCTGTCGATAATTGATTGAAGATCTTTCATCCTTGGACTGCGTCGCGCACGACCGTTTGAGGATTACGCGTCGCGGCCTTTTTTTCTCAGCGATGAAAAATAAAAGCAGAAGAGAGAGAGAGAGAGAGAGAGCAGCACGCCCCTATACTACTTTGCCGTGGTATTTATGTTGTCTTACGCGCGACTATCGCGATATCGTTTGCTCCTCGCTCTCCGACCTTTTTCCCTCGCAGCTCACCTTTATCTTCCTCCTCTCTCTCTTTTTTCTTCTTGCCTTCCTTCCTTCTCGTGTACGCCAACCAGCTCCTCGGAGTGCGTATAACTCGCGCGACTCTCGTAAAGGAGAAAATTCACGAGACGAGAGGAGGAAATAGGAAAAAAGCGAGGAACACAGGCCGAAAGCAAAGAGTAAAAAAAAAAGGAGTCGTCGCGGCGTTTGAGTTGGAGGTAAAGAGATGGCGCAAAAAGGAAGTACGAAGGCGAAGCGAAATAAAAAGGACGGCTTTTGCGGAGGCTCTAAAGGAACTAGCTGGGGTACGAGTATATCTTCCACTCTCTCTCCCGCTCGCGTGTACCCAGGAAGTCCTTGCCAAACGCGACGCGAGCTTTGCTGTCCGCTTCCGTAAGATTCCGCCTTTCTATATAACACTCGCTCCGCGCTTCCTTCGAGGTCTCGCTTATACTACCCGCTTTTACTTTATTCCATCCTTTCTTCTTCTGTTTTTTTTTTCTTCTCAACATCGCTCTTGACAATTTATGATACGACGGCTAAATGTATAGAGATGTACGAATTCTGAATCAGTGCGGTACACCACGCGTAAGGCAGTTTAATTTGAATTCTTTGCGCGGTATGTACACTGCATTACATCGAATGTATATTGTATTATGTACGTTGCAATATTTATATTCGGATCCAGCTCTGTATAATAACACGAAACTAAGTACTTTTGTTGGATTAACTTATAACTTTATACTTATTTTTTTTTCAAAACAAACGCAAACGAAGAAATTTGCCAACAACAAAAAAAAAACAAGAATATAAAAAATAAGCAAAAGAAACGCGTAGATGGCACAGCGATCGATCAGCGAAGCAAATGGAAGCTCGAAGATGCAAGCGTCTGTATATATCTCGATTTCAATGCTGGCTCTCATTCTCCCGGGCGGAGAGAACAGTATATATAGAAGGCGCAGCATCAGTAGCAGCTCCGCTAATTCAAATGAAATCTCCTCCAGTGATCCCTCGTTTTGCGGGAAAACTCGATTCGCCGCTGGCGCTCTTTCGCAAAGCGAGATATAGCGAGACCGCCTCTGTTCGCCTGCACACAGAGCGAGAGAGAGAGAGAGAGAGAGTAAGGAAAAAGGCTATAAGGATGGGCAAGTGGAAGCAGCAGCAGCAGCAGCGGAAGAAGAAGAGGAAGAAGAAGTAGAAGAAGAAGGGGTTAGCTTCTAATTGTTTTGTTAAATGACGCGCGAGTAAGAATCCTCGGCAAGCGAGACTCTTGAGCCCCGGTCGCCGAGTGCCGGAGCAGCGCGTGCTCTCCTCTCCCACCCCCAACCCCCGCCGCTTTTTCTCTCCATCTCGTCCGTCTTAATTCTTAGCTTTATTCTCTCTAAGACTCTCTCTTAATTTCTTATTTCTCCTGGCCTCAATCTCCACCCTTACCGAGCGCCGGAGCTACTGCTGCCGCGCAATTTATACTCGCTTCCTATTTTCTTACAGGCGCGCGCTCTGGGCAGAGTGAGACAGAGAGCGAGAGAGAGGGAGCAGAGCGCGGGATTGGAAAAAGAGAGTAAAAGGGACCAGTGAATGCAGGGCTTAAGCAGACAATGCTTCGCTTTCAAACGCTGGCTTCGAGGACCTTTCTTTCGCATTAGATACTTTAATTCTTTAAACGTGTCCTTTTCTTCCTGCGGATGCTCCGAGCTGGAGAGGTGGTTTCCTCGCTCTCTCTCTCTCTCTCTCTGAACTACACCGTCTACTCTTCTTTTCATTTCTCTCTTGTTTTCTACTTCTTTCTTTCTTTTTTTTTTTAATGGAGCTCGACTTTTCAGTTTACGCGATGTTTCTCCACGTTGATTGTCGGCGCGATGATGCGCCGCGCGCGCGCGAGCTTCGCCCTTCTTCGCTGAGAGCGGAGATTAAGTTTTACACTACGCCTGCAACAACAACAAAAAAGAGAGAGAAAACACTTTTCTCGACCTATATGAGACACGCTCAATTAACCCTGCTGCATGTAACACGAAGCATTTTTATTCGATGTTTGGCTAGTCGAACCGAGTTAAATAGCTTTTAAAACGCTACTAAGCTTAGGTCTACAGAAATTTTACATCCTGTATAGCTCACAATACTTTCTCAATTGTAAACTAAGACAAGAATGGATTTCGACTAATTATGAATGGTAATAAATGATTCTCGCGGCACTGCAATGTCAAGTAATAACAGCTATTGAATCTTTAAAACTTAGTAATCAATCAATCGAGTTCTTCGATTGCAACGGACGTTAATACACGAATAGAGCTTGAAATCCACAGCTTCTGGATAGAACGCAGAAGTACCAACATTCCACTTTCAGGATTCACCCTCGATTGCCAGCAAATAATGACAGTCGAAAACGTGGCATGAAGCAACTGGCGATTGGAAGATGACAAATTTAACTTGCGGCCGATGAAAAAGAGAACCCCTCCGAGACATTATTATCGGGTCCGTCGCGTGTACTATAGATAGACCAACGATCACCTGTCACGCGAGTATAGCCTAGTTTCGGTGAAGGGTCTCGCGCTCGGCGAGCGGGCTTTTGCGAAAGAGTCGGCCTATTCGGCCCGACCCCTTCTCGAATACGTCGTCCAACTATCGAGAAAGTGTCCGCTACGCTCTCACCCACCCTTTGCTCCAGTTGCTCTCTCTCTCTCTCTCTCTCTCTCTCTCTCTCTCTCTCTCTCTCTCTCTCTCTCTCTCTCTCTCTCTCTCTCTCTCTCTCTCTATCTCTC
>UELV01136768.1:0-35131 GCA_900490015.1 Megastigmus stigmatizans
ATATATATATACATAGAGTGAGAGAGAGAGAGAGAGAGAGAGAGAGAGAGAGAGAGAGAGAGAGAGAGAGAGAGATCAAGCTGTTTCGGAGGAGTGACTGATTTTTCGGATAATCGCGAGAGAGCTTTCGGGCCATTTCGAGTACTCGAATTTTCGCGTTTTCGGAATTTCGAATTTATGGTGGTTTATTCAAATATGACAACAACTGATTAACTCAATAAGTTGAGAATATTAAATTCAACTACCAGTAAATATCTATGTAAAATTTGAAACGAATTTACCATATAATTGACGAATAATATCGATCACAAAATCATACCTCTTCACTGAGACTAGCATAGTTGGGTTAGAACCACCTTAACATTGGTTTAATTACTTTAGTTTATATTTTCTATAGCGGAATAAAGTTTTAGAGTGTATGGGGATACACAAAAAGTAATAAAATATTTTGTATAGCATTGCTTATTTCTTAAATAGACTGATTATTTAATATTATTAGTAGTTAGTGTGGTATTTGCAAAATCGCGATTATTTGAAAGCCACTGATAAAAACTATAATAAGTCAATTTTTCGAATAGTAACGTAGACACTGTCTTCAACGAATTTCTGTACCGATATAATGACTGCAAGACTAATATCGCAGAACAAAACTTTAATGATTTTCGAACAACGTACCGATACTCAAACAACTTTCATTTAATCTTGGCAAAATCTTCCAACTGCTGCAATAAAGTATATCTGCTCACGGACGCGATTAAATATTTGTTAATCGCACTAAAAGTTTCTCCCCGTCAAGCAGTTGAATAGACTCGTCCCCCTTCTCTCTCTCTCTCTCTCTCTCTCTCTCTCTCTCTCTCACTCTCTCTCTCTCGCTCTTGCTCTCGCATGCCAAGGACCGCCCGCTCGGCGTTCGCTCGAAAATGAAGACATCGAATATAATGAACGGTTAGGTTGAATAATGCAGGAGGGAAGAAGCGAAATTTCAGATTCTTATATGCACGCGAGAGCGTTTTCACGACTATGATTTACCCATCGAAACACACACAAGCCCCTATTGGTTTTGTGTACTTTTTTGTGAAAAAAGGAGAAGAAGAAATTCTGGGGGCTGCTACACTTTCGAACTAATGGCCCGACGCTTAAGTTTTGGGCTTGCTATTAGTCGGCGTTTAGTTGCTCCTTGTTTTTTTTATTCTATGTTTGATTTTTTTTTCAATCAATCGGCTAGTCCCTTTTCCAAGAATATCGGTGTAATATTCAAATGACATGGTGTTATGGGGTAGATAAGGCAAATAAAATTACGGTTCCAAAGATTCGTATTTTACCTGTCTTTCCATTTAACGGAATATATAAAAATAGAGACTAATTTTGAAAAAAAAGCACTGACAACTCCTTGATAATCGATGTCAACATTATCGTGGTTCCGGTTTCATGGAATTCCATCCAAATATATTTCATATTTTCGTATCGAAACTATCGGCGGATTTCATAGATTTGTACATTTATTGCGTCCATCGACCCCAACCTTTAAAGCTTCGTCGATATTTTTCGATTTCATTCATTAGATTGCATGTCATTTTGAACTCATAATATTTAAATTATGAGTTCAAATTGACATGCAATCATTGCTTATTTAGAACCAGCTTTAGCATACATTTAGATAGGATCGCGAATCTCCTATTGTGTTCAATACGGTTTAATTTATGAAAATTGATTAGTGGGACTGCTGTCGCGTATCTAATCTGGGTGTAAAAGTTAGAAATTCGCAAACAGATAGAATCCTTTGACGAACACCGCATATATACCGCATAATTCAACATGACGGCTTCAACTTTGCATACCGGAAACTCATGCGTACGAGATAAATATTGTGATTGATGAAAAAGCAAAGATAGCGGGAGGCTTTGTCGGTTATCCGTCTAATACCCATCAATATAATTATGCGCTTTGTAAAAATATTATCGCATCGGCCGATGAGTGTCCTAATTCAATTAATCATAGAGAGTGCGAAGAACGATACTGTTTGACCAGACTATTACGATTTCAAACTTTTTTGTTAAATTGGTTTTAAAGGTTCGCAATATACTGTTATTTTGTGCCAACATTTCGACGATGTTAATTCAACTCTCGGTATTCGCAAATAATGGCGCAGTAATGCCAATTCACTGTTGTAACTATGTTAGTTGATTATATTGTTACAGCTTTCTGTAAATAATAGGTTGTTATTCCGAATACTCTGCGACGATGTGAGAATTTATTTTTCTCATTTTCTTTTACTTTCAATTTCAAATGCAAAATTAATTTAGAAACAGATATTTAGGTAAAAATTTCAAACTTGAGCCAGTTCTTATAATACACGAAGAGAAATATTTAACTAAAGAAGAAGAATCAGAATATGTAGTAAATTTTCTTACATTCTTCATTAAATTTTAGCAGGCGAGACCGGGCTAATGGTGGTCAGCAGGTAATGCCGGTCATTCTTATTTTAAATAATATAAACACTTTTAAGGACGGAATTAAGTTTTTATTATATTAAACAACGTGTAAAATATTAATTATCTTAAGTTACAATAAGAATTTATTTCAATTTATTGAATAGTTATACAAGATCTTAGTTTTCAGTGGCTTTTTATTTAACTGAGGATGTTTATCAAATGAGATTTATAAGTATTTCTTTGCACTACACAATTTTAGTTTTACTACCATAATAATTTAGAAGACTTAAAGATTAGAATATGTCTAATTTTATTTGATTTTAATTTAAAATGATAGTTGCTGTTTGTAATTGCAGTCAAATGTTATCAAATGGGAAATGAGAAGAGTGAGATAACAGTGCTTTATACATTATTTCCATTCAAAACGCTGCTAGTAATCCTCCGGTAATTTTTGTGAGATCTTAATGAAAACTAGATTAAGTAATAATTTTTGCTAGAAAGCTATTGTAATTTTAGGGCGTGAAAAAATTTTTTAAGCATTTTTAAAAGTGCATAAAAAGATCAGCATAATTTATCTAAAATTTAGAAATGAGCAGTCTGTGATCAAAATACTATACTATAATTTATCGTGAAAATACCTCTGAAATTTGTAAATTTTAGTACAAGTTTTCTCTCCGTGTAGGCAAAAAAAGGCGAGGATTCCCATAGCAATTAGTGCAGCTCCGTAGAACCAAAGAAGCGCATTGTTTCGCACCGCAAACGCAGATATACGATATATAAGTCGGCTGTAAGCGTCGCGAGTGGGTGCAAAGAGAGAGAGAGAGAGAGAGGAGCCGACAATGAAAGCCACGGGGGCGGTATAGCTCCCATTGTCGTGGACAGATTATATATGTATATAGGAGGGGTGCGAAAAACTGCAGTGCACAATGGTGGAGAGCGAGAGGTGCGGTGTGTGTATATATGTGCGCGTGCGTGCGTGCGTGGGGTCCGTTGGCGGCCGAAATTAGTATTCGCTGCGCGAGCATCGGCTTGACTTTCAATTTGCGGCTTGCAATTTGCTCGCGCGCGAATACTGTAGGATCTATCTCCTTCTCTCTCTCTCTGGTTTTCTCTGTTCGGCTCCAAGAACGAAAAATAAAAACAGCGAGGTGGAAGTGGATCGCGCGAGTTAGACAATTTCATATCGGAAATATTGCGGTGTCTAGCAGTTTCTTTTATAGGAGCCGTTGCATTTTGTGCTGAGAATTTGAGTACGGTGCAATATTTGGTCTAAAATGATTGAGTAAGAAGTGGAAATTTTATTGTTTCTATTTTGAAACCGAGTAAAAATAAGTTTTGCCATGTGAAAAACTTTTTATTGCTCAAAAGTTAAAAATTAGCTGATGTTTTAGTTATTTTATAAATAAAAAATGAGAAAAGCAACCAAGGAAGTTCTGAAATAATATCAGTAGTAATAATAAGTTGATGACATTTTGATTACATTATTGCTGAAACAATAACCGATAACCTTTCTTCGAAAACATAATTCAATTTAGAGTACTTAGTATATCGCTTAATAACTTATTCTCGTTGAATATTTACGATATTCTTTATCAATATATATTTTTATTAAGAAATCTATTGTTAAAAATATCTGGTTCAATTATCGTAAAGAATCATAATTTTAAATAAATAAAATTCAGCCCCAAGATTTTTGCGATAATTATAATAATTAAAACTCTTTGATTCATGCTTTTATGGTGATACTATAAATTATTTTTATAGCTTATCCCGAATATAATTCAATAAAACTTTGTCGTTAAATTACTTGGTTATCTATATTATAAAAATTTCAATTTAATCTTTGCGTAAGTTACAAAAGTTCATTTAATAAAAAAGTAGAGATTATAAACAAATTCAAATTCTCAATAAAATCACTATCGTATAGTAAAAAATCATAATATCGATGCAGAAAAAGTTCTACATTAGCTGTCAAACAATAAGTAATATCCACATCGTCGAGAAAAAGCCCGCCACACATGAGAGAAAGTGATAACGCATTAATTCTTTGATTATTATCAGTATGACCTATGAGACAATGAGCGGTGAGGATAGGAAAAGAGAGAGGGAGAGAGAGACAGAGAGAGAGAGAGAGAGATTACGAAGCGCCGCGAGTGGGCGCCGCGGAAGAGACAGAGAAGCATGCAGGAACCGAGATAAAGCGAGTACGTGTGCAACGGTGCGATCCGAACTCGCGACTCTAGCTTGTATATATAATACACACGCATAGCGTGATTTGAGAATCTGCAGCGGACGAGCTTAAACCGCATCTGTTAGTGGCCCCCGCTGGGCACCGAGCCGCGACTGTACAACCCCCGCTCGCGTGGTTTAATCAATATTTCGTTCTTCATCTCTCTCGCTCTCTCTCTCCCTCTCCCTCCCCTTCCCTCGCCCGCTGTTTTTTTGCCATTCCCTGCGATTCTGTGTGATTATAAAGCGTTGATTAAAAAACTTAGCGTTTGCAGGTCGTTCGAATTATCGGCTGGCGATTTAGTAATCTGCGCTGAATTAAAATGTCCTGCGATTCAGCGGATGCGCGCTTCTTATTATAATATTCTCTAGCGCTTCGATTAATAATATCATTTACCCTCGATATTTCTATCTCGAACACATATAATGTGCAAAGATACAAAAAAGTAATAGTTCGATAAGAATGGTCAATTAGAATATTCGTGAATAAATTAAGATCGAAACGAAATTGAGCCTACAGTGATGGAATTTCTTTTCATACCCTTACAATTTACTTTCGACACCATATTAACAGGTCCAAAAAATCATAAAGTAATGTTGATATATCGACTTTCCTTCTCTGTATAAAAAAGGGCCGATCGAGCATCACTTTATTTTGAATTGTTGAATCGGCTCTAAATCGTGATCCCTGCGTGTGATTGTAATTTCAGGTCCTGGCGACTCTGGCACTGTCCATGGGAACGCTGTCGTCGGGACTGGCCAAGGGCTACACTTCGCCGGCCATCGACTCCATTCTAGACAATCAACCACCGAACCTCTATCAATCGAGCAATAACGGCACCTGGTGAGTCTTAATGCATTATTTCATTTCTCAGACATACCGACGTCTATATTGTGTAGGGAATTTAGATGGAGTATACATAATAGTGATTACTGAATGTGACAACTTTTTTAACTTTCTTTTAATACGAATAGTAAATTCAAATAAAATAAAAATTAAAGTTACATTATTTTATTTTGTAAACAGCTGAACAATATGTTATATACATATAGTAAACAAAAACAAAGAGTGCCCCTTTACTCCCAAAAACTTCAAATAGTTATATTTTCATATAAATTGATTTTTTTGATTTTTTAAATGTCTCATTATACGGGACTTGTGCCTCACGATACAAAGGTTTCTATTTCATTGATTATTACGCACGTTTTTTTTTTGTTTATGCTTAACCATGATATTCCTTTTTCTATAGTATTAGAAGAAATATTTAAAAGTAAATCTATTTTTAAATAATTACTCAATTATCTGAAAAAATATCCATATCTTTGACTATAAAGTAACCAAAAATTATTAAACACTCATTAATTTATTAAATATTGATAAAGCATTAGCTAAAAATGCACGCGCGAAAAAAATTCTCTCAAAAATAGTTAATTTTATTTCCAATTATTAAAAAAAAAAAAAATTTTCACCAATACAAAGCCTTCCTCTCTGAGGAAGCAAAAACACTAGAGCTAAGCCATCATCATGACTTTGAATAAACCAGTTCTCTCCATCCTATATATAGAAAGAAGCTAATCGCGAAGGTTCTATTGTTAAACGTCTATTCGCTACATTGCCTCGGGGTGTATCTGTTGCAGGACCGCGTTCTCGGTAACGCTGCAGGAAGCCTCGTGGGTAGCGTCGCTGTCGTTGCTCGGCGCCTGGCTGGGCGCCATGATCGGCGATTGGATAATGCGCAAGGGTCGCCGGCTGGCCTTGAGGCTCACTTCCCTGCCGCTGGCCGCCGCCTGGATTCTCACCGGCGTCGCGCCCTGTCTCGAACTCATCTACACCACGAGCTTCATTGGCGGACTCTGCTGCTCCGTCATCACGATGGTCGCTCAGGTATATAAGCGACTTTCTTTCTGGGCTTTGGAAGCTGATAAGAGTGCAGTTTGGTTAAAGTTCATGCAGAAATAGGAGATTTTAATTATTTATGTCTGCTAAATGTGTGCTAAACGAATAATCAAATTCCGATAATTTTCTTTCGCGGTATTTAGGATAAAAATATTCTGGACGAACGTATGACCGATAGTCTATATCGGCGGTTGGAATTAAGAAGGATTGATATGGGCTGTACGGGAAGAAAGCTTCCAATTCGGTTGCGTACCAAAAAAGGTTTTATTTTGTTTACACGCTGGAAAAGGTTCTATTTCAGCTACGCGCGTAGGTTCCATTTCCTAGAAAGATTTTATATCGGAAATTTTTTAGTAATAACAATGCTGCTGAAATCAAGTATTGATAAATTTATTCACTAATTAATTCATATATTATGAACAAAACGTTGGCATTTTAAGTTAATGGGATATTTAAAAAATTGAAATAGTTAAGCAACAAATAAAATTGTTCTTATACTCAAGTCGTCTTAAAGCTTCGTGTCGAGCTATAAATCTCTAATGTTTTTTCTTCTTAATTAATCAAAAAAAATTCTTGAGTATTATTTTATCTTTTTTATATTTTTTTTAATTATTTTTGCTTCCTCGTAGAGAGAATGAATGTTTGTGTGTGTACTTATGTGTGTACCTCAAATATTTATGAAAAATCTCGATCGATTTTCATCGTTGAATGCTTATTTTCTTTGCGTTTTTTATCATTTGTTGAAAAAAGAAAAATAATTTTTTTGATTCGATGATCTTTTGTTTTGTAATGAAAAATAGATTTTTGTAATTTACTTATTTTACGTTTAACATATGTCTCTGTTAAAATTTATTAATTCAGAAATATGCTTTGAAAAGGTCTTTAAAATATCTACATTTTGACATGTCATAAGTTAAAATAGTTTTTGCCGCTCTTTTGATATTTACGAAAATATCGTATTTTGGTATGTATTGCATTTCTTTGAAAATAATGATTATGAGCCCTATTCTTTTTCTAGATATGCGATTAATAATTTTTAAAGATATTTGAGTCAAACTCAATATGAACGAGAAACGAAGCGAATGTAGCCTTGGTGCCGAGGCTTGAAGGTGTTCAGATAATATTATAGTGATTAAGTACGGGATTAATAGAGGGTTATTAAATCACCAGTTTTGACTGGTATGAGATATGTATGATATAACTCATGATCTGCATTAATTATATGTCAGTGAATAATCAGACAATATAAATAACAATCATGGTATAAATTGAGTATAATGGAGGATAATTTTATCAAATTGTACAGCATTAATATACGTCAAATATTTATTTACATAAGGTCGTGTACCACTTTCAATCGACCGGGCCAAGTGCTAAAAATAACACGAACAAACCCAACAACAATATAATTCAATGATAAGCCTTAGGCCGCAAAGTATAGTTGGCTTGAGTACTTTGGATGCCCCAGGGATCGACTCTGAATTTTCGGCTAATCTTTGTTGACGGACCAGAACTGCTTGCTTTCATAATAGTTCCATTTGTACATATAAAGAACGCAAGCATTTTAATTCAATATTTCACTAAGTATCTATCGCATTATAAGCTTATTGGAGTTCTAACGAGAAATAATGAAAATAAAAAAAAAACACATTATTTTACTGTCTTGAACATTTAAAATGGTAGCCGCAGTTGCAGCCCTACTTCACATATCCACACATAGACGAAAGAATGAATATTGAAATATAAATGAGAGTAGGTTCGAAGAAATAATGAATGCATTCCAATACCCATAAGTACTAATAATTAAATCTAATAAGTTATTTCGAAGCAAAGCAAAACGTGATAAAGCAAGGGCGATTGGTATCAACAGGTCTACATCTCGGAGATCTCATTGCCGGGCATACGTGGCTTCCTGTCGGCGATGCTGAAGGTATTGGGTCACGTGGGAGTACTGCTCTCCTACATAGCGGGATCCTACTTGAACTGGCGTCAGAGTGCCCTGCTGGTGGCGATCGCGCCCTCAATGCTCTTCCTGGGCACCCTATTCATACCGGAAACCCCCTCATACCTCGTGCTCAACGGCAAGGACGAGGAGGCCGCGAGTAGTCTCCAGTGGCTGCGAGGCTCTCACGTCGACATCAGGCACGAGCTCCAAGTATGTATAAGGCGACGCATTAACTCGACTGTTATCATCACCAGCTGAGAGTAGAGTCTGCGGTCTTAGTTGCGGTGATGGATAGCGGATGTCGCGGCGTACACCAACTTGCAGTTTATCTTTCGCCGCGATTGAGTCTTGCCTCGGAGGTGTTGCGCTTCCTTCCTTCCTTCCTTCCTTTCTTTCTGGCCTTGCGTTACACTCATATAGATTTCCTAATCCCGTGTGCAGACTTTGCCTCATATTCTCATCGGGAATTAGCTTCTTACAGCCTCGAGTGTACTCGCGCGGACTTGTCCGGATCCCCTGCTGATGAAGCGAGAGATGATGAATTAACGCGATTAGTTTGTTTCGCGCTTTCGAACATAAGAGGACTGAGACAAATTCTTGCGATATTCTTATTCAAATGGAAGCCTATGGTATTCGCTTTGGCAAGTGCTCGTAGCTTTGCATCGGTAAATGTGTGCATTTCATGAATAGTTTTACAAGCTTGATTAGTGCCGCGCGGTACGATAAGCATTTCACGAGACATAAGTCGGCCGTACAACGATAGACTACGGAATCAATAGTGAATGTATAATTGTTCATTTCAGGTGATAAAGACGAATATATTGGCGTCGCGAGCCAAGCAGTACGAGCTTACTTTCAGGAGCAGTATGCTAACGCCGCGGCTGTACAAGCCGATTGGCATTACCTGCGGACTCATGTTCTTCCAGAGATTCTCCGGAGCGAATGCTTTCAACTACTACGCCGTCAATATTTTTCGTCAGACCCTGGGCGGCACGAATCCTCACGGTGCCACGATAGCCATCGGATTTGTCCAGCTTTTAGCCTCGCTTCTGTCAGGTATGAGTGGAGGATCATTTTTGTCGAGTGCAATTTTGTCGATCGACTCGGATACGAATTTTCTCTTCTCAAGTGTGCTTCGGTTTTGATACTAACAGGTCCGTTAAGGTGTTCCAAGCGTCAAACAAATTGACGCATGTATTAGATAGAACATTAAAATGAATGCAAAACAAAAGTATCACTATTCTATATTCATAATCAATCAAAAATTTGTGGGGTCATCGTTAATTTTGAAAACATATGAACGATTGAAGTTCGACTATTTTGCGAGTCTTAATTCTTATGGGCTTATGGAAGATCTTTGGCAAGATTTTTCTCTGGGTTATCGCGATTAGATAACGTAAACATAAAAAGCTAGCTATATAAAAAAAGTCCAAAGAAGGTATTCGTCGGAAAAAAGTTATACACTAACGATCATTTAAAAGAATAAAAAAGTTCTGTGTTTACTAAATCACACATGCTATTGTACATCTATTTACACGACTATTACGTAAAACATAATAACTTCTGTTGTATATAACTTTCAATAACTAAACTAGGCGCATTATTGAAAATACTAAGCTTTTTTCAAGCTCATAATTCGTAAATCTTTTTATAGTTATTTATTTAGTATGTGAGAAGGTGCAAATTTCATTTTTTTGTCAATATTTATGTAATCGCTGGCTAGCCCAACGCTTGGAATACTTTATTAAATCGTACCGGCTAAAATTAATTCAAACTGTACTAATGTATAGATCTAATATACGGTTATAGCTACGGCAAAAATGGTATTTGAAATATAATAAAATTATAAAAATAGGATATTAAAAAAATATCAAATTTAAAAAAGTATAGAATAACTATTAAGATTCCTACCTTACCAGTTCTTGACTTTAACAAAATATATAAAGATAGAGGTTATTTTAAAAAAAGAACTCTCTGAAATCATTTTCGTAACAATGTAAACGTTACGTGACTCAAGTTTCATGGAATTCTATCCACAATTCAAAAAGATAATTCTCGAAAATTTCGGAGATAAAAATCGCAATGAATTACGAACTACATGTTCAAGGATACAAATGTGTGAATTGACGGTAGAATTTCATGAAACTTGAACCAAATATTAATCTCTATACTTATGTATTTCGTTAAATACAAGAACCGCTAATATGCTCCCCTTAATGATTAAAGATCAACATTAACTTACCACGGCCCATAATAAACACGACGATTTCGGCAATATTATTTGGCAATTAATTTAATTTGGAAGCATCGTCAAAAAATAAACCGCACCGACTTCACACACCGAAAACGGCAAAGAAAAAAACAAACAAAAAGCAAAGAACAATCAATCACGCAATCCGGCGCTACTTGGTGTATTTTCAGGCTTTCTCATCGATATAGTCGGCAGACTGCCTCTGCTGATCGCAAGCACGGTCTTCATGTCGCTGGCATTGGCCGGCTTCGGCAGTTGCGCATACTACAACTCGATGTCGCAGATGCAGAGCATCCCCTCAGCGTCGTACGCGGCCGAGGCTGCGAGTACCGTCACCGGACAGCACGACTGGATTCCGCTGCTCTGCGTACTCGTCTTCACCACGGCACTGGCACTCGGGGTCTCGCCCATATCCTGGCTGCTCATCGGTGAATTGTTTCCGCTCGAGTATCGCGGACTTGGCTCCAGCATCAGTACGAGTTTCAGTTACTTCTGCGCATTTGTTGCCATCAAGCTCTATATGGACTTTCAGGAGGTGAGATATAATCCGGCTTTTTGTTTAGCCTTGGAATCTTTCATTTGATAATTTAAGAATGTGAGATCTCAAGTAATTATCAAAATATAAGTAATTTCTAACATGTATCTCGAATGTATGAGTATAAACGAGTTTCCTTTTTAACTATAATAGTCTCATTTTTGAACAGCGAGAGACCGGCAATGTGCAGTTGAAAAAAAAGTAATTAGCTAAGTTAAACAGCTGGTCCCAAAGCCAAAGTTGCAGCGCCGCGCGAGATCCCAATTCACTCGAGCTAAAAAGCTCCTCCTACAAACACTTTTCCCGTTCCGTCAAAAATAAATAAATGCCTTGGCCATTACTCAGCCATTGTTCCGCAAGGATGATCTCCTTCAGAAGACACTCGGCGCGCATTCTGACTTCGGCTTTCCTCCCCGCCCCGAGAATTGACTTAATCGCGGCGCTCCTCGCTCTTCAACGAAACTCTCCGCTGCATTGCGCGTTCCTTTCAAATTACGTGCTTATGCACACAGACACAGGCAGCAGTGGTCTAAGAATAAAAAAAAAGTGGGAGAGAAAATGCAGGGATGCCGCCGCCACCGCCAGTCGGAAGTGCCCTTCTCTACTTCTTGAAAGTGTAAAAGAGCCGCTGCTGCAGCGGTCTTTGCGATTTGCGGCGCGCCTCGCGCTTACTTTTCTCATTAGCTTAATTGCAGAGAGACAGAGAGAGACCGACAGAGAGGAGACAGAGAGAAAGACAGAGAGAGGGAGAGAGAGGAGACAGACAGAGAGAAAGACAGAGAGAGGGAGAGAGAGCACTGGGTCTGTTATTTCGCTTCTAAGAATCGTTGTATCGTGTACCGAGAATTTCTATCTAGTCACCCCGAAGACCCGATAATCACATCTTGCGTTCAACGAAGCGGCACGACTGTTTTATAAACTGCGCATCGGCAGACGCGTTGGCGAGTCTTTTTTCATTGATCTGCCGAGATGCGTGCCATTCTAAATGCTCGACTGCAATTATTAAGTGATTTTCTTCGTTTTTTATGATGATCGAGAGTTTGCTAATTCGTGGCTGAGATGAAAGTAGAATGTATTATATATAAATATATGTATACGAAGTAGAATTTGCGGTGGTTCTTGTAAAGCCATTACATTTATTGATTAGGCGCGGAATTTAATCTATTCTATTGTGAAATTAGGTTGCATTTTTAAAATTGCATAAAAATATTACTATAGTTTCTTCTGTACTTTAGAAACGGACAGTCTGTGGCCATATTATTATACTATAATTTATCGTGAAAATAGCTCTGAAATATGTAAATTTTATTACAAGCTTTCTCTCCGTGTATCATCTAAAGCAATATCTGATTTCTAGATCTATTCTAAGCCAGCAGGCATTGTAACGATTTTATATTCCGGTTCTGCCAGTAATTGGGATAGATACCGAGGGCAACCAAATTAACTCTGATTCAAACTTGCAGACGCTGGGGCTTCACGGAGCTTTCTGGTTCTACGCGGCGGTAGCAGTGTGCGGCCTGTGCTTCGTGGTCTGCTGCGTACCCGAGACCAAAGGCAAACAGCTGGACGAGATGAACCCGGACTACGCGCAGGCTCGGTAGTATAAGGCCTCCCTCACTGGAGGGCTTTCGAATCTCGAGAAGACGAACAAACCACTGCCGAGCGGCGCCTACCCGAACCAGCACGATCCGCGCGACATCTACCTGCCGTCGTCCTCGAGCTCGGGACGGCCCTCGGCCTGTGCCGCTTCGGCTGCCTCGGGCCCGGGCGTCGTCGTCCTGCCGATACCGAGCGCCGCTGCCTCCTACGGCGCGAGCGCAAGGACGCGACCCACGACCCTGGACTGCGCCTCTCTGTTCCCGAGGTGCGAGCGCCACCGGTTGGCCGACTACTGCACCGCCTTCGCCGAGAAGACCGGCCGCATATCGCGCAACGTCCGCGGCAAGCTGTCCAGCTGGCGGCTGGCCATGCCCCACAACTGTCCTCAGAACTGTCCAGGTGGCCGCAGAGCCGCCAGCATGATGCAGAGCTTCGGCGAGGCCTCCTTCCTCTCGAGGCCCAGCAGACCCTACGCCGATCCCATGAGCATGACCGATCCGTCGATCCTGATGGATCTTCAGGACCGCCAGCGCCACCAGCACCACCACCAGCGGGGGATGATGCACTCCTACGGCATGAACTACGAGCACGGCGAGAGATACGAGGAGCTGGCCAGTCGTGGACCGACCACAAGCGCTTACAGCCGCGACATCATCAGGAGCCTGGAGGAGCTCGAGCTCAATCGGATCGAGCATCATCGTCAACCACTACATCATCAGTCGCATCAGCAGCTTCGCCGGGAGCATCCTCCTTACAACGCGTATCTCTCTAGTTCCTGGTCCAGCGAGAGACCCTACGCCACGTTGCCCAAGCGAAACAGTCGAACGATCAACCTGGAGGAGCACTTCCTGCCGCGCGATCTGCAAAGACTCAGCAGGTATCCCAAGAGCCTCCAGGATCTCAAGTATCTGGAGATCGAGGCTATTCTGGACAGGGATCCGAGACCCGCGTCCTATCCACGTGGCGAGCAGCGATTCGCCAGACGCGAGACCCTCAACTCATTGGAGGACAGGCCGTCTAGGAGTAGTAGTAGGTCGTCGAGAATCCGAGACGAGAGACGCTGGATGAGGAGCGACGAGGACGCACAGGACAGACTGTTCCTAGAGGGCCTGGCTGGCGGCAGTCAGATCGAGAGATACGAGCCGGGAAAAGTGCATTACGAGCGCGAGTACAGGATCTATGGCAAGGACACCGTCGCTCTCATCTTCTACAAGACTTGCTATTTGTGATCGCTGGATCGTACTCGTGTAATGCTGCTGGCTGAGCCGCGGCGACGAAGACGCTTGGCAGCAGCTCATCGACACGAGAATTACGACAAGCGCTACATGCATTACTGAATCTATATGTTGTGGAGACGCGCGTACGTCGCCTTGGACTTTATTCTCTCTTTTTTTTTGTTTCTTTGTTTCTCCATTGTTCGACGATGTGATGTGATTCTTCTGATTTAGGATTTGAACGTGAGCTTTTTGCCTCTTTATGTTACCGTAGTCATTCGAGAGATGTTGGACTGTTTTCTTTCACCACCGCGATCAGTTTAGTTGCCTTTATTCGAGCACAACAGTCATTATTTGCTAAATTTCAACTGTAGATATCCACTATTTGTATTTTATTAGATACCTTGAGAGTTTACAATGCGTAATGCAGCACAAACATAATGTACATACTGAATGATTCGTTACAGAATCAAGAGAGCGCCGGTAGTGGGAAACCGTCCAAGATCTGCTCTATAATTAATTAATGTAAAATGTAAATCAACGTTCTTCACGGGGTGGGCAAGCGTAGTAAACACTTAATTTCGAACACCTGATCTCAGATAACAAAATGGCCATAAAGCTAAAAATTAAAGGCAGAACTTCCATTCATCGTGCCTTCCTTGAAACTTGACAATACAACTTTAAAAATCGTTGAAAACGATAGCACGCGTAAATTCGCAAACTATTTGTAAGAGAAAGAGCGAGAGAAACTGGTTTAAAAGGAGCCTCTTAGGATTATTAGATTATTACGAAAGTTTTGCCATTCGCTCGCGGCGAAGCTTTTATGATGTCTACAATAAAGACTATCAGGGACCTTAAATGTTGTATCAAAACATTTATGAGACAAACAGAGATAAAGCATTATACGATGGAATTTATAATAGAAATTATTTACTTAATTTATGGGTATGACATTTCGTTTCTTACTTATGTAAAATCGAGTATCGATAAGTGTTCCAATTAATTAAGACGAGAAAAAGTGCGATCATTCATTTTTTATGATACTTATATAAAGATATGAGCGATTCAATCGCGAAACGCGTCTAATTATGAACATTGTATACCTGTACAATTGAAGAGGCCTGGATAATCCGTTTGCTTAGGAGTGTGTGCACATGTAAAACGTATCCCTTCGAGAGCGAATATTTTTTACCCTAATTTAGAGACGAGCTATGACTAAATTGGAGATTAAGAAATTTTAATTGTTTTTTTGCGTTGCCTTCGGGCCTCCTTAATCCGCCTGGTAATTGTGGGCAAACCGACTTGAATCACGACAATATCGATTATAGATATAAAATAAAAAAAAGTTCTATATATATGTATATACATATACATACGGATACAAAATACACACACACACACAAGCACACGCTCACATACACACACACACACACACACACACACACATATATTTCATACATGTACAATAGGAAATTAAATATACATTGTCTACAAACTATTGTACATTTATTCGGTAACAAAATAAAAAAGATGGTAATTACGATTTAAGGGATACTTAATCGACAATACTAGGGTATTGACAAACAAAAACAAACACATTTAATACTTGGATAAAGAGCTTTACTGTTTCCTTCGAGAGTTTTATTAAAAAGAGATAAACGTGGGCATTTGCAAATTTGAGGACCGGTAGAGAGAAAGAGAGCGAAAGGGAAAGCTATAAGTAAGTTTTAATTAAATCTTTAGGATAATTATAACGAAGAGAATAAGGATTAACGTTTATACTCGTTGGTGAGAATTGTACGAGTAACAGCCATTCGTGCAATTAATTTAGTTTCCCTTAATCGTTCGAATGGCGATTCTTCGCGAAAATTCCTCTCTCGTTTCTATACATGAAGGATATATCAAGAAAATACTAGGGGCTAAAATATTTAGCAACGCGTTTTCCAAAAGTATTATGTAGTCGGAGAGACCGCGAGGACGAAAGGGTCGTTTACTTAATCTAGCTATATACATAATAAATCTTTCTTCATCATTCTACGATAATAAGTGTGTGTCGCACTTGACATTGACATTGGAATTCTAAAAGCGAGAGAGAAAAGAAATGAATTTCAAAAGCTGCCATTGACGACGATAAACTCATTACTTAACTTACATTAGCTGAAGAGAATAAAAAAGACATAATGTCAAACGAAATCTCGCATGTAATCGACGATTCGTGGACACGAAAAAAGAACACCTTTACAAATACACGGCTAAATTAAATCCAAGATCTCGAGCGCCAACGTTCGTAGTAGTATAATACTTAGGACTGTATTTGTATTTTGTATTTTTATATAGTTTGTAGCAGAAAAAAAAAACATAATACGCAAAATCGACGGAGAAAGGGTATGTGCGCGCGAAGTCGATTCAGCCAAATGTCAGTATTTGCAATATCGACGCTCGCAGGTCATAATATTTTCAATTTCGATAATTATAATCAAACGTCTTTTTGCATATTCGAGCGATTACCATATCTACCCCGCAAACCTCATGTCCAAACTTGCTTAAGCGATTCAAAGATTATACTCGCAAGACCAAACTGCGCTTTGATTTACTTTTGTTCGAGGCTATAACGATGGCCATACTTAACTTAATTAATACTCATTTTTTATGAATGCATACAAGTAGGGAAAAATGATATTTTTATGCCACACTGTGGAGAAAATCACGTGATAACAACGATAACTCAAATATCAGACGTATCAAATCGCGAGAACGAGTTAAAATTAAGTGTAAGACTATTTGTTTAGTATTCGATGAAGAAAAATATCAAAATCAACATATCTCAACGACTTTAATTCGAGTTTGAACTTTGATTATTCAAGAGATATTTTCATATCCCTATTTAAATAGAATCACGGAGTATTCTCATTTTTCAAAAGGTAAAAAAAAAGATCATTTCTAAATATAACAGAATTTTTAAATATTACCTACTATTTATGTACGGACAAGAGATAATGTATTCATTATACTTATACTATTTAATTATATTGAGAAAAAAATGACAATAAATGAGGTTACAAAGTTTGCCGATAAAACAACGTGTATTAAAAAATGAAGAAAAAAAAAAATATATATATATATATACACCGAAGCAAATGCGTTGGCTCCGTTATTCTCCCAATTGAATGAAATCAAATCAATGATAATAAAGCTAAAACTTATCTTCCGCTATATACAACAAAAAGAAGAATCACCAATGTATATCAAAACTTAACGTATTTTATATATAAAGTGTACGTAAGAGAAACAAATAAAAAGTCTTTATTATGAATTTCTTCGGTATAAGCGACGAAATGACGATCTAATCGTGGGAGCGTGACTATAACTAGATATCATACAGAAACAAAGAAAATTCTCAAAGGTGAATGGATAATACGTATAATAAATGCGTGATTAGGTATGGGCGACGCGGCGCCCAATTGACATTCATACAAACACACACACCCATACACACGTGCACACAAATGCAGTCATAGAAGGATAAGGCCAAGGCACAATGGAAGAGAAGAGAAGACCGTCGCTACGACGTGGAATGTCCCAGACGTTCCTTTGCACCTTCGAGATAAATATACACGTATACATATAATTTAATTAATTAGCCTCTGTAAACACTTCTTAGGATCGATTTGAAAAAAAAAATACGATACTCTGCACTGTGCACTTTTGTGAATTGAAGTTTTCATGTATAATCGTAGTAAGAACGATTGATTATAAGCGAGGTGAAAAAGCTACTTATGCATAATTGTATCATAAATATTCAGTCAGAATGATTGAGGGTGTTTCTGGAGTTGCGATATAGTTTGTCTTTGAAAGATCCATTTTTATTATAGAATCTGTCGCAACTAATTCAAAATCTTTACATTATTATTTATAGATCGTAAGATTTTGGTACATTCAAATGTAAGAATATGTGATTTCGTAAAAGTTATTGGTATATGTAACTTATAATAAGTTACCTACACTATAAACGATTAACTAAGTATTGAAAAATCTTCCACTTCCCTCGGCTCTTCTAAAACAAGCTTTTCCGTAAATTCCAGAATCGTCCCCAAAGAACATTCCCCTTTTCCGTGCTATAGCGCAGACACGCCTAAGATAATTTTCAAGAGCGGCGAGAGATCGTGTAAATAAATGAATTGTTGAGGAGTTACGCATATAGCTAGTAGAATCAGCGGCTCGACAGAACGACTTAGAAAACGAAAGACGAGGAATCTTATGAAAACATGCCAAAGCTCTAACGCCATGACTTCTCCCACATTTTCTTAACCGCCCCCCCCCCCTCAAGTAGACTCTTTTTCGTTTCGCGTTACGCGCCGTTTATGATAATAAGCAAACAAAATGCGGGGAAAGGGCCCGAGTCATTTTGTCGCAAGTGCTGCAGCAGCAGATAAATGCAGCGAAAGGTTTTTTCACACGTACCAAGTCGCCGAAGCTCTTAAACCTTCTATATCTGCAAGTTTTAGCAGCTTTTTGTTCTCGACTCTTCGCTTGTCAACAGTTTTACGCTGCGTGATTATAGAGAATTCGCAGTGCTTGTAAATACTTTGCACGCGCCTATAAAATTGTATAGAGATTTTTCGTTGACTTATGCGTTGATTCTTGAAAATCAGGGTTGCCACTAATATTTCCCTGATTAAGACTACTTTGCGCTTTCAACAAGTTTCAAAATTTTTCATTTCACTTCGAGTAGATGATTATTCAGGAGAATTGATGTCAAAATAAGTGAATAAATATATACGAATAGGACAATTATAAATATCTAATGATGTACTTAAGAGTTTTTATATACATAATTGAATAAAAGTTCTTTCGCAATTGAAAGACATTTTCGAAACAAGTGGCAATCCTGTCGTTTAGACTAAAGGAAAAGACTTGAAAAAAATTCGTTTTCGAACGACTCTATATACTGTATGCATAAAGAAATATACATAAAATGTAAGTGTAGTAATCATCGACTTATGATTCCAGCCGGAGCGTGCGGCATTAAATAATAAATGACTAAAATTTAAAAAAAATGAATACACATATATATATATATATATATAAAAATAATAAACGATAATAATGAAACTTTACGACAATAATGAAAGATACTCGAGGTTCGTGTGCGATCGAATGCGTGTGAGTGTGCGAGTACGAGAGAGAGAGAGGAGAGAAAGAGAAAGAGAGGAGAAGAGAGGAGAGAGAGAGAGATACTGTATTTTGAAAATATATACGAAAACTAAATAAAAAAGGATAAAAAGATAATGAAAAAGAAAATTCAAAGGTTCGAGGGCCTTTTGAAAAGGCTGGATGACCCTTCAGCTTCGCTTGCTAGATTTAATATTTTTGTAATGACGCCTTAGGACATATATATATAGCTTATTTATACCTTCGTAGAGTTTAAGCGCAGCTCTTGCACACCTCTACGACGAATCGAAATAAAAGAAATTGAAACAAAAAAAAAACAAAAAAAATGAAAAACTGAACTTTTGCGTGTGTGACGCGAAACGTATAGTATCGACGAGAGTAATTCATTTATCTGGTACTTGCGAGAGCGCGAGAGTAGCTTTCGAAACGATAAACAAAATACATAAAGTGTGCTAGAAGCAAGGCTGTAACGAGCTTCTCGATGTATAATTGCGTCAGATTGTTTGATTTTGTTTTTAAAAGCTATCCTCGGATTTTTACCGTGCCGACGCATTCATTTGTCAGTATAACAATCGTTATTTTGTGTTAAATCGAACTTTAAAGTTAGCTTTTTGTTATTGGTAGCTACTACAAACTGCAATGTAATATCTTTGACAATAGTTTTGATTTGGAATATATAAGATTATTGCTGCTGTCATTTAGAATAAATCTTACTTTTCAATTTGAAAGCACAATAAAGCTATGATTTTAAGTAGTAGTAATCATATATATTCTATAAGAATTCATTAAAATTATAACTTTTTACAAATGACTGTACCTATTGCTGAACTAATACTTTGTAGGTAATTTTTAATTTAAAAACAAAATTTATTTTTTGTAAATTAATAATTTGTTAGAGCTATAATAGCATGTACATGGAAATGAGATCTGTTGGTTAAATAGATATATGTATAGACAACTTTGATTCTAAGTTTAACACCAAGATATATGCTTAATAATTTGCTGGGCTGAATCAATTGTAATATATATATATATAGTCTAAACATATTTTCTAATTTACAAGATTGAGTTACAAAATTTAAATTCATTGTTAAATACTGGATATTGTTTGATAATTAATTATCAAAATGACCAAAGTCATTTAAAGCGAACATTGTTTCAGATCTGCCAGTTTATTCTTCAATAAATGACTCTATCATGAATGGGTATTAGAAGCTTGCACTTGTTTGGCGAGTGTTGTAGGAGTATATTTTATGTTAAAATGTGTGTACTTAAATCCTACTTATGACAAAATAATTGAAGACCCGCCTTTGTACCTTTGTAGAGAAATTATAATACATCAATACAAGCCATCTATGATCGCTAAAAAAAAAACAGTCGGCAGAATCAACATGTTGCGTGTTTGTATAGAATTATACATATTAGAAGATACCTTACTGCTAAATAGAAAAAAATACTAAACAGTAAAATTTCAATGCAGTTTTTACTTTGTATCTACCAATATTCCTATCCTTTATATACTAATTTAATTTATAAATTAAATTTAATTAATTTTCATTTTAAAATTTAATGAAAGTTTATAACATTTTTATATTATCCTTCATTTCACCAAGTCTTTATTCTCCTTTTATACTCAACGCATAAGTTTTAAGGAACTGTATATGCACTTAAGCAGTCCACCTTACAAAAGAAGAGTAGTATTGAGTATAAACTTTGTGTTTGATACTAATCGATAAATTCTATTCATTATTTAATGAAAGTTATTAAGTACAAGCAGTCTACTAGTAAAGCTAAAACCAATATTGTACAATATGTTGTTATGAAGTTGAATTTTTTAATTTAATTAAAATACAATACTTCATATTATTATACGAGACTTTAGTATTATGATTATTACAATTCAAAAGTAATATAAAAATATTCAAACTATATATCTCTAAGTACTATTGTATATTTTAAAATTATAAGTTTAAATAAAACTTTGAAGTATATTATAAATATCCATGCACTTACCAAGTTGAGGTACTGACATGTAAGTATCGCAATCAACCAGGAATTGTCCAGATTGCACTGCTCCCAACGCTACAATCCTTTTTGTTAAAAAGTCAATGGTTTGAGGACCAGTCCGATTTTCAGTTGTAGGATATTGATGCAGTCTGATGATGTAATAATTAATAAATATTTAATTCATTTTAAAAATAAAAAAAAATATACAGCAATTTGAGGTTAGGTTTGTCAAAATTACAAAAGCAAATTCAAAGTAAACGAACACGACTCATTTCAGTTTTATCAATGAAACATAAAACAATAATATTACTGTTTACAATGGAATGCCTATTGATTTTTTAATGTAGGTATGAATGACAATAATCAAAACATAATACAAACAAAACCTATCTAATTTATAACCACAAATTTTAGGTGACTAAATAATCTATGGCGCGAAGAGTGCCAAAGATATCGACTGAAATAAGTACTTACATTGTGACACCCATTGTTCTTGAAGTTTTTTCAATAAAGAACTACTTCTTATTGTATTAATTAAAAGACTTAAAATAGACTTATATTTACTGTTTACACCGGCCTGCCGACACGTCAAACAATACAAACCGGCAACTGCTCGAAGTTCTGACAACGCGTTCAACGCGTTGATTAAAGGCCACTATTTCGCCATCTTTAGGCAATGGCTGGAAATAAATGACGAATGTTCTGTGTTGCCGACTGCTGTGCTGATAATGTCGGAATTCCTCAATAATATATATATACATCTATTTCATTCATCATAAATTATATTATCAAATATTCAAACTCATTCAATATGAGAACTTATAACAAATTGGTATATTTGTTATTTTTAACTTTATAGAACAGAATTTCAAAAGTATATAAATAATGAATAAGAATAGTTACCAAACGTGTCACGGAATAACCGACAGATGATTCAGATAAAGTAATACGTAGCATGATCTAAATTCAAAATCAATAAATATAAAGAATATTTAATAAGATAAATATTACAATAAATCTTATTGCAAATGTAAAAATACAGTTAAAAATTGTATCTGCATATTACCTACATAATAAAGTTCCGATCGGAAATCACTAACAGTGAAGATAGACCCTAATAGAAAACATTATTTAAATCTAAAACAAATAGAAAAATGTTATCAGTGATTTTATTTACTCTGTGAATATACTATCAATCTGCACCCCTTATATGTCAATTTTATGCATATGCCCTAAGACCAATTAAAATGATGGTAAGTAAATATTATCGTTTCTATGATCAATGTAATAATATAAGATAAATGTATAACAATCTAGAAATAAATTAAATAGATTGAGAAGTATATATTCAAGTATATTCACAGAGTAAATAAAATCACTGATAACATTTTTCTATTTGTTTTGGATTTAAATAATGTTGTAGTGGAAAGTATAATAAATATAAGTATATAAATTAAATAATTAAATAAAGATACGTAGATAGGGCTACAGATATTTTACTCCACCGTGCATGTTCCTTTATATAGTAGCTGCATATATATGCGAAATTGTAATTTCAAATATTTATTTAAATTCAAATTACACATTTTCGTTCAATTATTTTATTCAATTTTTGGCCTGTTCTTAGATTTAATTAAATAAAAACTAGCAATGAACATTAAAGATTGTATACTTAATTTAAAACATATTTTTCTTTATTTTGGTGCTTCTGTAGGGATAAATTTATTTAAAAAATAATTAGCAAGTACAAAGAAATTGTAGAGAAAAAGATTGAACATAAAAAGTAAAAAAAAGCGAAAAAAAAATTGTCTGGTATCGGGCGCGAACCTGGGCCCGTCAGTGAAAGCACGCTCGCTAATACGGGAGTTAGCTTGGCGCGCCACCTGCCTTATGGGGTAATAACTGCGCTGGGGTAGCTTTACTTTTGCATGGGACTCTGTGCTTCTATTAGAGTCTATCTTCGTTGTCACTAATCCAGGACTCCAGGAGTCCAGGCTTCAACTGCAGGGAAATTCATAATTTACAAAATCAGAAATCAGTTTATTAATCGTGCAGTAAGTACCTATTCAGTTACCAAATATATAACAACTAAAAAAAATAAGAACCAAATACTGAAATACCAATAGAGTAAATAGATGTACGATAGTTTCGTCAATACAAGATGGCGCCACGCGTACAGAAGGTATCGCTGTACAGTGTATACCCTGCATATGCACGGAAATCCGCGAGCCAGTCCAGGCGGCAGGCCCCAGAGGTCTGGTGTGCACATCGCGGCGCCCCGAACTCTCCGTTTCCGACTGTAGATTGCAGAAGAATGTTTTTAGCAGTCGTAGTTGCTGGGTGTGCGTGTTGACTGTTGACTCTCGCGAGAGAAGCCGTTGTTCCCACAGTTTCACGGAAGCATAGAATTTATAGCCAAAAAATTACTCGCCCCGTTGAGTAGCTTAGTGTCTCGTGGCGGTGCATGTGTAGCGTTCGTTGGCATCGTCTACGACCAAAGAAGCTGATCGAACGGTGGAGTCAAGCGTCGGAGCCGGCGGCTATATATATGTATATATATATATATATATATACACATCGTCACGAGTGTCGACCTTTGCAGCTGCAGCGGCACCGACACTTATTCTCGTGAAGCAAGGTGAGTCATGGCCAGAAAAGAGAACGTGTACTTATATCTACACACCACTTGAGGTGTAAGCGAATTTTTCTCTTCCTTTTCATTTTTGGACTGCTCCGTGAATCGGGATTGCCGAGGACTCGGTTCTGTGCACATGCATGTGTGCGGATTCGCCGGAACTAACCTAAACGCCTATGTGTTTTCGTTGCTTGTGTGCACAGGAAAATTGGAGTTTTACTTTGAAAGCCCGTGTGCATGTCCGAGTTATTTGAGACTTTTTTTTATTTGATTTTTTGAGAAAATCGTAGTGAACGTTAACTAGTTTTGAGATTTTATGCTCCGAAATAAAAGTGAATGCTCCGAAATTTAAAAGCTGAAGTTTTAAGTCATTTAATGTGAGATCTTAGAGTTTCATAACGTTCAAACATTCCTTTTTAAATATTTATTATAATGAGTTCGTATTGAAAAGGCAAAAAATTATGAAAATTAGATATTATCAGGAAGTAAAGATTCCCGAATCTTTAATGTACCTCTACGAACGCGAATTATTATAAGCCGATTGAACAATCTTCCTTGTCTAATCGTGTTTTTCTTTATAATTGTAAATCTCATTATTATACCTGTAATTATGAAATAAAATTTGTCTTCAATTGGCCACGAGCTAGCGAATTTGAACCTAAGGAAACTAATTTTTGCTTCGTATTGTGTGAAACGCATAGAAGATATAACGGTTAGCTTTCATTCAATTTTATTGTATTTCAAAAAACTTCGAAAAATAAAATACTTCATCAAGATACGTACATTGTAAATAGATTTAGTTACAATGATATTTCTTTTATGTTGTATGCCATTTACTTCATATTTTATCACAATAATTTCTTTTAAAATAAGTATAGTACATAAACTGAAAATCCAATCAGAATCTTTGATTATGCCTTTTTAGTCTATTTCTCAGCTGCATGACATCTTGCAAGCATATATTACCTTGAATTAATTTTTAACTAATTTTTAATAATAGAACATATCGAGTAAATCTCGTATAAAATGTATGTCTGTCTTGTAAAATAAAACGTTCGTGTTTCGCGTAGTCAGCCAGCTATTCCTTATATACGCGATCCCCATCACAATTCTCAGTCCTGTCTCCTAAGTGCAGCGATTCGAGAGATAAAAAAATGGCTCCTCATCAGTTTTGCACACTGCACAAATCCGTAACACAAGACATTTCCGCCGAGCTGCGTGCAATAAGTATTTAAAGGAGCCGAGCGTTGCAGTAAGTAGTAAGAGAATGCGTCGCCGCTGCCGTCGCTCCTCTCAGTTCTCTCTCCATATTCGGGCATTCGCGTTCTCGTGTGCAGACGTGCAGTGCACACACTCGGATACCTATACACACATTTTTATTCTCGCTCGCCGAACGTGTTTTTCGCGAGCCAGCATGTTTTTATTTCTCTACCACTCTATTCTGTCGCCATTGCACCTTCCACCGAAGCTCTTATCCAACGCGATTTTAAATGCTCTAAAAGAGTTTTTTTTTTATGAGAACCTTTAGAGTTGCACTGCTGGGACTTATTCGCAAACTGCTGGGTTTCTAGGTTAATATAAATTTGAATTATTTTATTTTCAATTAATATGCGCAACGAAAGGAAATACAAAAATTGAAATTTGATAAGAATTTTAAGACTTTAAGAGACCGAACTTTAAGAAAAGACCGAAATGAATAAAAAATTTTATTTTTTTGAGCCCTTCGTGAAACAGAGATCTTAAATTACTGTTTCAAAATATTATTCTCAGACCAATTCTGCGTTCTGAATTTCGACTTTTTATTTATGAAATATTTTTGAGGTAAGTAGTGTTGAAAATAATGTGAATCCACTTATTAATCATACAGAATATATAAAAGAGGATATCAGAGCATGAAGACCACGAATATTGTAAATATTATGAATTTATTTTTCGAATGGAATATAGATTGTAAATAAACATTTCACAGGTTAATGAAGTTGCCTGAAAAAATTATTAGATTAAAAATTCATTGATTTGCATCAATTACAAGCACTGTAGGAGAGACCGGCGTTAAGTGGCCCCAAAAATGCTTGAATTAAAATCTAACTTTTTTTTTCTTTTGAATAGGTAAGAATGTATGTAAACTGACTGCAAATAGACACCACTTTTCTCTCTTCACATTACCTTGAAAGTGTATGCGACTTTTTGCCAGCATACCACAGATACAGTAATTGAAACTATGCAGTAATTAAATTAAATTTTAATTTGACAAAAGTTTGATAGAGTCTGGCAATCCTGTTATCATCGACAATCGAATCTTCGATAGAATTCTCATCAATATAGAGCCTATCGTGATCGCACACAGAAAGAAAATTGAATTTAACGCGAGAACGATTTTTAACTAACACTACGCACTTGCACCAAACTGCACATGCGTTCTCCGATCATCATTGACAGAGAAAGCAGAACGAAAGCTCCATCGAGCGTATGCGGGTGAATATATATATATATATATATATCGTATGCAATGTATGCTCGTCCGTGAAAATGGTTGCGGAAAGCCTTTTAGCAGTGCCAATTTGCAAAGCTTGCTCCAGTGCACGCTGCTGTCTCTGGGTGCTTGTTTGAGCGAGTGTGTGTGCGTGTGAGTGTGTACTAACCGGTTGCGTACTTGCGACACACGTGTGACGTAAGTGAGCGTACCACGAAAGGTGGCAGGCTTATAATGTACAGATGAGGTGTATTTTTTATTATTGGAGATCAAGCAAGGAGGAGCTACCCGGATTTTCCGTTTCATACTATTTTGTTCAATTTTTTAATATTTTAACATATTTTAAGTTAAACCCAATTTTTTGGACTACAGAACAGTCGGTGTCTTAGCTCCACCGATTTCCTCTTAAGAAGATTCCTGGTAGAAATTTTCTTTATTTGAATAGCTGAGAGAAAATTGTCTTTTGACACTACCTCGCAGAAATAAAACTTATTCATAGTTTTAGAGTTTTCTACACTAACAATTTAGGGGAATAAGAAAATATTCTTTAAAAATAGTTATTTCTTCATTGTAGGTATACATTTATGGGCATGCAGTAGAAGGGAAAGATATTTGAATCTTACAAACGAAACGCTCGTAAATATTATCTAGAAGCTCCCATGAGTCTAATAGTTCCAGTTTCAAAGCTACACCAAACCGACACCTCAATCCTCATACACTCGAAATCATTTCTTACAAAAAGCTACTTAATCTCTATCTCTTATCATTAAGATTAAAGAGAGTGCATATTTATAAAACACAGGACACTTAACGAATCAATCGATTTGAAATTCATGCAACGTCTGCAATATTGTCATAAACACCTTTCCCCGAAAATACCCACGATAGTTTTTAAGCCTCGAGCGACAAGCTTAAATTTTATTATACAAAAAACGTATCTTTCCTTTTTTGTTCTATCCGTTTTTATACAGTGTCGTTCCTTGTAGCAGCGTAAGTAGGCGATCGGGACGTCAATAATGCACGAAATATACAAGAGATCATTCTGACCGGAAGATGTGCAACCGGATGCACGGAAGCGCGTGCCGCGAATGCTAAGTGCATAGGAGTTGCTACCAGGCGCTTCTCGAATGTCTGGACTTTGCTGGGATATGCAGCTCTCTGTCATCTATTTCCCTCTCTCTCTCTCTCTCTCTCTCTCTCTCTCTCTCTCTCCCTCTCCCTCTCCCTCTCCTTCTCCCTCTCCCTCTCTCTCCCTCTCCCTCCCTCTCTCCCTCCCCTCTCTCTCTCTCGTTCCAGAAATTTAAAGCATTGGCGTACTACTGCCATCAGACCTCGCATGGAATGCTCACATTTCATCCATAGCATCTAAACTGCATGGATGCCTACGTAAACTCAGAACCAGGGGGTGGCTTTTGTCTAGGGAGACTAAAAGAAATTTTTAAAACAGCGTTTTGATCGCGATTTCGAAATTGCGAGCGTTGCGCGGTACAGCAATAATTCGACTATTTGTTGTTTATTTATTTATTTATTTATCTATTTACGGGGATATGCCCAAGAGATACAATAAGTTTACAAAAGAAGAATGTAGGTAATATCACTAAATCTCTAAGTGCACTAAATTACTCACATTTGAGTAAACATCTCGATAGTCGCTTAACAGTACGAAGACTAGAATTATACAGATCTAGCCAATTAGAATTTTTATTACATAGTGAAAGTCCAGAAGTAGATGAGTGCATAATAAAATCGTTTTTATAAATTTGTAAAGATATACACATTGAGTATATGTGACCAGTTATTTTTAAAACAGATTTTGGATAATTTTATATTTATATACTTATAAAGACAAATCACGTTATGTGCAATATATGTGTTATATATACATAGATAGTTCCAAAAACAGGTAACTTATAAGAAGTAATTTTCTTCAAAAAAGTCAAACCAGAAGTAAAATTGAAAACAATGAATCTTTGAAGAGAAAGAAAAGAATAATTTTTTATTTCTAAATTACTGTAACAAATGTTAAATTTATGTTAATAACAAGTTTGTTTATTTCGTGTTATTATAAAGTATAAAAATACATTATTTTTTTTTTTGATATTTGTACGTTTTTATGTTTTTAAATTGTATTGTTTTTAATTATTAACTATATTATTTAATTTAGTACTTTTCACAATATTTAAACTATTAATCAAGACAGTATATACTCAGTATTACTTACAAGAAGGAAGTATATTTTTATTCAAAAGATAAAATTACTAAAATTACTCCCGTACTTTGCATGGATCATAACATTCTAAAACATAGAGTGCAATTTTTATGTACATAATATGTAGGTATATATTTAGACTCCCTTAGATAAAAAAAAATTACAAAATCTTTTCAGGCCCCTTAGCTCCAACTCGAGTATATTTCAAGGTCTGTGATCCTCCGTCTGTACTTTTACAGTCCCATGTTGCTACTGCCTGTAGGACATCAGCTTTTCAAAACATCCTTTGCCGTCTTAAAAAAACAAGCTTTAGTGTACACGCGAGAACGGGAAGCCATTCGGTAAAGCAAGAGAGAGAAAAATAGATAACTAAATATTTTATTGTATTAAGAGGATATAGTAAGATAGAAATTAATTTTTGGAAAAAACTGTCTCACCATCAAGTTCAAGTTTCATGAAATTCTATCCACAATTCACAGAGATTTTTGTTCTCGAAAATTTTGGAAATAAAAATCGCAGTGAATTACGAACTACATTTTCGAGGACAAAAATCTGCGAATTGTGGATGGTATTTTACTAAACTTGAACCTCGTAATGTTTACATTATTACCGAGATGCTATAAAGAGAGTTTTTTTCCAAAAATTAATTTCTATCTTTATATTATATATTTCGTGAAATGCAAAAACAGGTAAAGAGGAATCTTTCCGACCATATCACAAAATGAACTTAATCAACAAAAATACAATATAATTTTTTACTAGAATTACAATATTCAGTAGTGCCATATTTTACGATATTAAAAATATCAGTTAGGGAGAGAGGGCTCGTAGCTCCTTCATTGTCTGTTTTTAATCGGTCCAACATTTTCATGATGCCAGATGGGATGAGCTGCTCGAACCACTTGAATGTTTGCTTTAATCTGTGAGTTCATTCCACTATTGATCGATTTACTGTGCTTTCTGAGTGTTCTGAAAAAACTAAACACATTGAATTCGATGAGCTATGTTTAAGACGAAAGTCTTGATTGACTTTATATTAGAATATTGTAATAAATATTTATTGACCTATAGGGTTGCTAAAATAGTAAGAGAAAATATTTATCTTCATTTTTTTACTTTAGACAAATTAAGTTTTTTAGGTTACCCATGTTTTAGTACGTATAGGTAAGAATAAAAAAGAATTAATCAATGAAGCATTTATGGATCGCAACTTATATATAAGATCCTTAAAAAACAACATTGCGTACCCATTATTCCTTTTTATTAGCACTGCATATTGACCATATCACTAAAGATTTATAATATACGCGAGTTTCCACTCGTCGTTACAATATTCCCGCGCTTGGCATACATAATCTCGAAAAAAAAAAAATTAATCGAAATTAAATATAGAAAAATCTCAGATCCTTGACAGAATAGTTCAGAACTTATATATTTTATCAACTTTCTATAAATGCACGTTGCCCGCACCCATGCACAGTATTTCACGCTTCAAGAAATTTTACCCGATAATGACGATCCTTATGACGCTATCTTGGTGTCTCATCGTCCACCGTGATAGAGAGAGAGGGAGGGACAGAGAGAATGAGAGAGAGAGAGAGAGAGAGAGAGGGAAAGAGAGAGAGGGGGAGAGAGAGAAAGAGAAGGAAGAATCGTTTGGTTCGGGCGCGTATAAGAATAAAAAGTGACTTATGGGAGGCACTAAAGACTTGAGCATCAATGCAATATAGATACCATTAGATTTTTTTTTTCAACTTCTACAGATTGGGACAAATAAGAAGATTTTACGACTGATAAACGCGGCTGTGTTTATATTTGTATAATAATTGCATGGATGTGAGTGGAATGTGGAACAGCGAAAATATTATTTAGTTTAGAATTTGCATTTTATGACGCGTGTTTGAAAGATGTAGTTCAAGCCTCTGGATGTTAATGTCAAAGTGTGAAAGTACATTTTATAGGTTCTCTATGGCTCTAACTGCATAGATATTTCTAAGTACGATAAATCAAATTAATTTATTTATATTAGTAATTTACTAGTGCTAGTTAAGTTGAAGGGCTTAATTAAGAAAAAATAATAACGCTTTATGTTAATAGCGTGTAGTTGAGAAAAATTCAAACTATTATCCAGGTGGTGACAGAGTTTTTTTCGAAATTCAACAGAAAAAAAAAGTTATCTACTTTTATCCACACATATATATAGATATACATGGTAATGTAAATCAAAATGGCGTCTCCTTTGCACCATCTTGATTTATATTACCATGTATATCTTGTTTGTAGTTTCTTTTTTTTTTTGTTTAAGTATAAATGGATGGATATAATTCGAACGCTTCTGATGCTGAAAACGATTCTTGTTCTAATTTTTTATTATCCTCCAATAGTTTCACACAATAAGTCAATTGTGCTGCTGCTATTGTTTTTGCAAATCTTTGATTTAATTTTTCAAAAGTGAATAAATATTTATTTTTTGACGAAAAAATGATTCACAACTGCTTAATAATGTCGATCTGTCGGTTGCGTGCCACATTTGAAAGTTTATTTTATTAATAACAAGACTGTCGAGATATAGTTGTCATATGTAGTTTTTTTAGAAGACTTGCTTCAACCATTTTAGACCTCAAACCTTGCAGACCCGAATTATTTTCCGATGAAAAAACGTTTTCAAAATAATTCTAGGATGATTCATGGTCATTTTCAAGTCGATTTCTGTAATAAAATTATTTTTTTATTTTTTGGATTTTCAAAAACCAAAAAGATTGTTGTGCATTCCAATGTAAGGGGTCTAAAAGGGTTAAATAGCTAGATTTAGGAATAAACATAGTCAGCGTCAGAACCCGGCAAGAATATTTAACGAGATTCCAGCGATATTTTAGCTGGATTTTCAAGATATGGTTACAATCTGGTCATATATCCCAGATCTGGACAATCTGGGCAAAAACCCAAGATAACTGACGACGATTTTGGAGCAGAAACTGGATAGAATCGGTTACATGGACACCATCATCGGCGACTCTATACGCCTAGACACCGTTTATGACCGAACCTCACACCTAGACACAAAATACTACGGAGCGTACTACCTAGACATCATCATTGGTGACCCTTTAGCCTAGACATCGAGTACGACCGAATTGAGCAGTTGTCCAGTCTACAGCATTATTTCCGTGTATTGTGCAGTCTACAGACTTTTTTCCATGCATGTTTGTACTATCGGAATATAATAATAATCGATTTGTAATTGCATTGCACATGTAGCTTTATTTTTTAAATAATATAACCAAACGTTCATGATGGTAATTCGAAGTTACGTATATGATGCCACAGTCATTAAGCAAAGATAAGAAATAATATAAAAATAACCTAAAAATGCACAACTGTACGTATTCGCTCTCAGCAAGCATGGTGGCGTTGTCTAGTGGCCTAAACGCCAGCATTAGCCAAGAGAAAAATTTATATCGATTTATATGGAGATCGGCTAAAAATAGTTCTAATTAATAAAATAGCAGAAAAAATATTAAATGAATTATTGATACGTTTAAGCTCTGCCATTATAAGTGTTATTTAAAATAAAAAAAATAAACGAAAGTAAAGACAACTGTACATAAATTTTTATGTTTGTGCTGCTTATTTTGAGGTTACTCGTGGTGTTTATGTTTTCAAAATTTCAAAGTTTTCAATCCCATTTTGAATTCTTTGTGTTTCTTTTATAATTAGCAACACAACAAGGGCAAAGCAAAAAATTTTCCCAACATTTCATACGCATTTCCGCAACGGTTTAGTTCCCACAAAGTCGATACTGCGATTTTCCTCAAAAGTGTCAGATGCTCCTCCATGGCTTTTCCCACTTTAACTTTAAGCCACATTCTTATTAGGCTTATAATAAGTTTTGACTAAATATAGACCGAGTTTCTTTAGCGGCACTATCTACTTAAACAAGGTTGCATTATCTGCCGAAGCCAAGCTATGTAGCTCGGATATAAGTTGACGGCATAGCGTCGGGTTATGCGTGCAACCGCTAATTTACTCAGAGAGTTCACGAGCGGTGATGCTTCGCCCCCGACCTTTTTGAAAGAAGCCTGTTGAGAGAGACTTTGTATTCAATCGCACCAAATAGACCCGAATATTTACGCAAACTTTGGGAGATGGAATACCGTCACTTGCAGATGTCTTCTGTAGTGATTCGACAAATTGCGATCCAGCGAGGAACTAGTTTTTAAGGGTTATTTATCTAAAAATAACGAAAAAATGGATTTCTTTATTATATATTCTAAAAGTAAATATTATTAAGATTCTAAAGAAAAATTTTCGATCAGAAAATCGACAAAATAAAGAAGTTGTATGTATCGTCACGGAGCGTGACGAGTCAGCGCGATATGATATATGGAGACAATATGAAAAGAAGAGAAGCAGCGTGAACTTTAGCACAGTGGTTAAAGGCACTAACTGTGCCTACATCCAGGCACTCGGAAAGACTGCCTGAGCAAAGGAGGAGTTAAATAAACGAACTATATAATTCCCCAACACTGGCAGAGACTTCATTACAACACTCTGCGGTATGTCATTCACACCCCTTGCTTGCAATGAAAAGAGAGACATGGCGAGAGCGGCATCTGGAAAAGTAACCGGGTGAAAAGAAAAGTCGACGTCAGTCAGAGATTCATTCTCTCTATGAGGAATTACAGTTTTCAACGGAGGAAGTTCATTTATAGCCTCCAAGAGATTGGCACTAAGACATCCAAGCGCTCCATTTATGTCAAAGACGGACTTAAGGTATTTGGGGAGAGAGTCGACCAATCACAGCAGCACAAAAATTCATTGAGTTAAACCGAATTTATTTTATGATGATTTCTAAAGCTGTAACTCTCTTTAGGAAGAAACGCGACATGAATATCAATGGAAGCATCAATGATATTGTGTCTGCTGCGAAAGGACGTAAGGCTTATTCTCATAGTCCAGTAAAGTATCGTTGTCGTCTAAAAACATGATGTCGATCCATGTGCGAGACGCATCAGAGTGGTGCAAATGATCTTAACTGAAAGTTCGTCAGCTAATCGCTGAACGAACTTCGAATCACGAGACGTCGATAACAGATCTGCATTCAGATCACCCATAATTAGCTAGTAGCTGTAATTTCCACAAAGTTCTCTTAGAGAACTGAAAAAGTCAGGAGCACTATTAAAAGCTATTTTAGGTGAGCGATAAATAACACGCTCAAGGATCGGTGGCGTGTTACCCTTTTGAACCTCACACATAATGAATTCAGGAAAGCCCGGCTTACCAAGCCTTTTGCTATTAGATTTAGCAAGGATTTTAGCATTGTATTTGTTACGAATATAGAGGGTAACACCACCTCCATTCACATTACGGTCCTGATGTACTAGACTAAACCTATCGATCTGAATGATTCGATCATCAACGACAGGGTCCAGCCACGACTCTGTGATTCCAAATAGTTGGTAGAATGGATTATCGCGAAGAAATTGTCGGACTTGCTTAATGTGAACTCTGAGAGAATTCACATGAAGAAAGTCCGCTCTGAGTCCCCTCTCCTTTAACCAATAACACCTCGCTGCAGTCCTCCGGAGAGAAGCCTTTCAACTCGTCTTCATGTCTAGGCATTAGCTCCAGATCACGCAGCTCTTGCCAGACATTAATGCCACCTAGTGCCTTAAACAGTCTGATGTGATGGTAAGATGTTCTCGCATTCTCTGTTATTTCTTCCGTCTGTTTTCTAAAAGTATAAAAGTCCTGCAGAAACTTCAAGTGCTTTGTACGCTTATACCCTCAAAATAGAGCGTCACGCTTCCTGCAAAACTGGGCTAGCTCCTCGCCAATTCAATGAAGCCTACCGTTTTTAGGAGTAAAGGTTTTCAAAGGAGCTTGAGACTACATGGACGCCGTTAGATTGTCGCAGAGGCAGTGCAGAGCTTGCTCTACCTCGATGTCTGCAACATCGAACGGTGACCAATCACAGCAAGATGGGTATTCACAAAATAGTGAAGGAAAAATATTTTTGTAATCTCGATACTAGAAATATTTTGACGTGTTCGTTTGAGCGTTATAAGAAATTGTTGATGTAATAATGTTATGCTTGTTGCGATAGGGCGTCGGTAAGTTGCGGCCATCAAGAATGGTGTCATTGTCGTCAACGAATATAACATCTATCCATGTTCTTGACATGGGCATGAAATGCGTCGGACCGTGCTGGACCAGCTGAAGAGAGAGAGTTCAGCAATGAGTTTGCGTACAAACTTAGCATCATCACTCTCTGTCAGAAGATCTGCATTCAGATCCCTCATTAAAATTTTGTGGTTGCAGTCAAAACAATATGTTCTCATAGTATTTAAAAAATCGTTATCTTTGGTAAACGTTTTTTTTTGCGAGAGAGAGAGAGAGAGAGAGATAGATAGATAGATAGATATAAATTTATTTTGTAACAAAACAAAAATTACAATGCTGTATAATCTTAACATAATGCTAATAAAAAAACTTGGAGGTACAATATTGCACTAAATATTGCACTAAATAGT
>UELV01136770.1:0-17531 GCA_900490015.1 Megastigmus stigmatizans
CTCAAAAACTACCGCCACTACGAGATCGATATCTACGGATCACTCTACGGGCGGTGGGCTCGCCAAGGAGCCTACGACAAGCAGTCTCGATTATCAAAAGCTCATTGAGAAACTAGAACAACATCTGAATCAAATTATGGCAGAGGGCAGACGCGAGGAGGCGACTAGAGTAGCCGCGGCCGCTGCCTCGTCGTCCAGGAGTGCGACAAACAGTGCTGTTGGTGGTATAGGTGGTACAATTCCAAAGATAACTATCCCCTATCAAAGTGATTACGTGCACAAGTCGTTGTTGGATACGTTGAGTCGGTACTACAGCAAATCCCCTAATAGGCAACACGTAATCTCGGATATTTTGACGGATAGAAAACTCCTGGAAAAGCTCTATTTCGATCTCAGATGTACAAGGGGGTTCAGAGGACCTCGGGCGACGGGTGCCTATACCTCGCCTTCCGCTCGATGGTGGAATCAACAACCCACGACAACGACGAGGACCCACAGGTTTGCCAAAGATGGCGACGATCATCAGTCGTCGGGATCGGGGATCGGGAGAAAAGATCTCGGATCTCCGCCACCTTTGATAGCTGTCCAAGGTCCGAGTACCGAGAGAGGACCCATAGACTTTGGTACTCAAACCGATCCGGTTTACCGCGAAGTATTGGATAGCCTTCTTTTGGAGAGAGAGAAAGAAGAGCAATTATCCTCGCCATCGCTATTGACCAAGGAACATCACAAGACCGGCAGAAGACGAAGCAGTGTAGATAACGACGACGTGTCACCCTCGGTCAGCGACACCATCAAAAGGTACCTCAGAATGGCGAGAAAAAAGTCAATGGACGCCGACAAGGTCGATCGGTTCAAGCGCGTCAACTACGACAGGAATTTGCGCAACATCAAGGCCAAGGGTGAGATAACGAAGCCGGGCGACGACGACGGCAACAACAAGGGCTGCCAGACCGAGGACAACTGGATGATCGGCTATCGGGAGATGAACACCCTCGAGCCAGGTGAGGCGATCTCGGACGCGGAAACGACGGCATCGCCGATCAGCAGGAACGCCAGCTCCAGGAGCAGCATAGACGCGGGCCTCGGCAGCGAGGAGGCACCCTCCACTCCCAAGCACCACCAATCCTTCCTCTCTCACCTTTTGCACGGTTCCCACAGTTCCCACAAAGAGAAGCCCCACTCGGCGCCCGGTTCGCCGGCTCTAACCACGTCCTCGAATCCGCCAGGTGGCGGCGCGATGCAGAAAAGCAAGTCCTCGAGCAGCGTTGTGCACCATGGCAGCCGGCTCGTGGCTAAGAAGATCTGGAAGTCCAGGAGCAAGAGCTCATCCAGGGCGATCAACCTCGTATCCGCTTGGACGCCACAGGTAAGGGGCTATATAGCTTTTCTTTTTACAAACGCACTTTTTCTACGCGCTCGCAGGCTCGAATGTCGCGAGTTTAGGGAAAAATTTATCGGTTATAGATTTTATTCAATAGATACGTATAGAAGATTCGTGAATTTCTGTGTAAAGGGATATTTTTAAGTATTTTATTGGTAGATTTCGCGAAGAATGTATTTGTTCTTCATAATTTTTTTCACTATTCGAGATGTTTTTGTGCTGGGAAAATTGAAAATCTAACGGAAATATCGAACCATTCTATTCACGTGTAGGTGGATGTGTGCGCAAATATTTTTCTGTACCTCTCAGTCTGGTATGCATGACTAGATTCTTGTTTACGCTTATTAATAGACTTTGAACTCTAACTTATTATATATGAATATAAGTGGTCAGGCTTAAATGTCATGAGAGAAACACATTCTACACCAAAATTAAACCATAAAGATCGAGTATCTGGAATTGTACAGTCGTTAAAACAAGAAATTAAACTAACATTTTAATATGCTTAAATTAATTATCAAATAATTAATTTTAAATTTTACAATTGAAAATTTTTTTTAAATGTATGTAAAATAAAATGATAGTATTCCTCTAAACCAATGAATGTTGAGTAACTATTCAGTATGATTAGTACGAGAACTAAATATATTCAATACTTCAATGAATTAAATAGATAAATAATCCTAAATATAGAATCTGCGTTTTGTGAAAAGCCACATTGAAAACAATTTTAAAAATATACGAGACGATGGATCGAACTTTTATGAGTTTCACGAAATTGCGGATGAGAAAGTATAAACAAATTAAAAAAGGGATATGCTCTGTTCTACCGATTCTCCGCGGTTTATTATATATATAATTTTATTGCGGACCGCTAATGCATGCATCCAGAGATTTTAAGACAAGTAATTCACTTCGCCCGACAGTTCGGATTAAAGTAACAGATATTTTCGGAATAATAGAGGCTGAACACTTTAATTTATATTAACTATAACTTTAAAAATTTCCTTAGAAATAAAGCGATTGCTAAGCATATATTATTAAATTTATTTCAAAAACATTCAAATTGATTATTTTATTTTATATTTTTATAATACAATTTTTGAATTATATTAAATATATAAATGTTATAAACAATATTAAATAGACCTTTTTACACTCAACTAACTCTTAAACATAACAATTCTTACACAGAAAAGTAACTATTTTCAAAGTTTCAAATGAATATAAATTTCAAAAACATTTATTTGAGTTAGCTAGATGAAAAAGTACTTTTTATTAAAATATAAGCTAACAAGACTGTAAACGACTCATGTTAAACAATGATTTAGTACAGGAAAAAAGAAAGTCATACAATATTTCGCGAAATGTAAATAGCGTCCCAATATCAGACGATCTTTTTGAAAAGTAAAATAAAAGAGAGCGTGGAGGAGTTACGCAATCGATATAAAAGAAAGAAACCGGGCGCGAAGAATCGAAAAATCGACTACTACGTGAAAGCAGCCGAATCGTAATTTTCTCGCTCGTCGGCGGCGACGAGAAGATGTGGATAGTAAAAAAGGGAGAGCAGCAGCGCGAGTATAGAGTCGGGGTGTGTTGGTAAAGCTCACGTGTCACTGGGTCGCTTATATTTAGGAAAGAGCCGCTACTCTTTTCTCCGCCACCGCCGCCCACGCGGGTCCAAAGCGGCTCCGCGCGCGGCGCTGCGGCAACTGCCTTTTCACGCAACCGATCGTAATCGTAAACCGGCGGGCGCCTCCCGCCTCATGTATATTATGTGCTCGCGAAAAATACACAAAGTCTCTGCCCGCGTATACGAGCTTATTCCAGCGAATTGAGAGATCGCGATGCTCACCGCGCGTGTGTCTAAAGCTATACCGAATGACCGATCGAAAGTGATACGTTTGTTTGCTCTGCGTTTATCTTCTTAGTAAAACTGAAGATCGCCCGTATAGTTTTCTAGAGATCATTTTCGGATTTTTCCTGGTTTTTGCAGCTATTCAAGTTGAGTTGGGCGATTTTTTTATACCGTGCGCTATTATCACAGGATCGTTTCGGATACGACAATAATTATATAGTTTTTTAAGTTTAAAGAATAATTTCAGAAAATCATCCTGTATTTGTAGCTTTAAGTTATATTTATCGAATTCTTACCTAAAATTGCAAGAAAATGTCATACAATTACCGGGGCTGCAAATATTTTGAAAGCATGAAAATTGGTTATTTTGTTGTAGCGGAAGATAAAGTGTTCAAAAATATTTTTTATAGCAAGATAGATACGTAGATGCCCAAACGTTTTCTTGGAAAAGATGGTCGAGCACCAAAATAAATTTAAGCAAAGTAATAAATTTAAGGATGTAAATAAATCTTACCAAAAATTAAGAGAATATAAATTTATTCATTTATACCATTTATTATTATTGAGAAAATATATTTAAAAGAAATAAATTGTGTATGAACAATTTTATTTCTTTGTGTTGTGTTGTGGATCATTAATTTTTCATTGAACGCTTGAGATTCTGAAGTACTTCATCTTATATTAATATTATGATTCGTATACCTGACTAACATAATATACTCCGGATTGTAGTTAGCAAATAAATATCTCTTTTGAAAGACTAATTAAACTTCCACATGGATAAATGCACTAGACTAATACGTATAATTTACTAACTCTGCTTCTGCATAAGATGAGATAAAGTAGTAACGGTAGCGAACCTCAACTCGGAACTTAATTTACTTATGATTTAAAAAAAATTAATAATATTAAATTTTATACGAATTCTATATGAATTTGTATATTTATTATTGAGAATGTGCTATAGTCGGAAAGATTCCTACCTCACTGGTTCTTACATTTAACGAAATTATAAAGGTAGAGGCTAATTTTTAGAAGAAAAACTTTATCACCATCTCGGTAATGTAAACATTACGTGGTTCAGATTCATAAAATTCCATATACAATTCGCAGAGATTTTTGTCCTCGAAATTTTCGAAACTTGTACAGCGTAATGTTTACATGATTACTGAGATTACAGAGAGTTTTTTTTTTCAAAAATCAGCCTCTAGCTTGATGAATTTTGTTAAATGCTAGAACCGGTAAGGTTCTAACTAATCTTTCCAACTAAAGAAAATTTTTATATATTATCCCTTCATTTTTCAATTCAATTAAGTATTTACACATAATAACCACATACTAAAGAACTATAACTATATTCTTTATGCTATCGCTAAGTCATTGTACAAAAATAATACAGTAAATAAGTATCTACATTTTAGAGATTGTAAAATAAAATTAAAAGCAAATCTCAGGATCTCAGTTCTATTTGAAGCTCAAGTTCAAGTTGATTCGTATAAATTTTCGTTCTTCCAAATGTTGCATAAACAATATAGTTACGATATAAAGCGAACTTATCCAGACTAGATTTAAGCAAATCGAAGCGAAACTTGTGCGCCAGGCATGTAAAAGTAGGTATGGTACAGAAGCGGAAAAAAAGCTCTCGCGCAGGTCATAACTCGTGGGCGGCTAACCATGACAGAGTAACGAGTAGCTTCTCGGGGTTGTAAAAAAATGCGATTTCCGCTAAGGGACGGGATAGGATGGTACGGTGCGCGTATACGGCGAGAAATGGAAATAATTGGGAGAATCTCGAGGAAAGGCGACCTTGACTCTCTCGGAGCGTATATGTATGTGTGTGAGTGCGTATGTGTTTGTGTGTGTGTATGCGCCTGTGTGTGTGTGTAAGCGAGAGAGCTCGCAAGATGCCTGTTAAAGCGGGACGCGCGCGCTCGCGATAACCAATTTAGGATCTCGGAATTTCGCCGACGCCGACAGAAATAGGCACACGCAGATCTTCTACACTCCGACACTTTTTCCTTCTACTCCGCGAGGCTCGAAGAGTAGTGTGTATATCACTTTTCACCCAAGACTCGAGACTTTCTTCGCTCTTCCGCTTGCGGCTGTTGAATATATCGATGATTTGTTTGTGTGCTAAGTGAACTTGTGGCTTGGACGAATTTCTCGGGGCAGCAGGTTTATTGTTCAGGAGCAAAACTGATTTTCTACTTAGTGTGTAAAAAAAAGTAACATTCTTTATCGGATAGAAAACTCCTTACTTTTATTCTAATTTTTGCTTTATATTTTTTAAGGTTCCTTTCGAAGAAATTTAATTTTCGAAAAATTCACTGAAAAAGGACTTGTGCTTTCTGTGATTTTGAATATTTTATTTCTTAGAAATAGTGAACTTTTAAGACTTTTTCAGCACTTATCGCTATATTTTGTACGATACAGTTTGTGGACCTTACATCGGTCCAAACAAATTTAAACTTTTTAAAATATGACAAGAAGCGGAAGTACCACTCGCATAAGGCGTATTACTATCTTATGTGTTTGGCATTCAACCATAAACAATGGGAAATGACACAAGATAGCGATGCGCCACGGTACTTCCGCTTGTAGCCATATATAGAAAATTATTAAATTTGTTCGGACAGATGTAAGGCCCACAGTCTGTACATTCTAAAATAATAGAAGAAAACAAATGTGATGACAAATCTTATACTAAATATGGATTTTCTTTACCTAAAGGATTCTTAGAGAAGTACATCGTAGGTTCTGCGAATTGAATTGACGACTAAAATAAACCGAATGAAATATAAAACTATATAAGCTACTCAAAACAATATATGGTGATAAACGGAGCAATACATAAGTTAATTAAATAAAATGATCCGCTCTGCGCTAATTGACATCAATTCGTTTACATACAATTATCGATATAATACATATTTAACGTCAATGAAACTCGCCAATGAAATTAATAAAAAAATCTGCAAATAACCGTTTTAATAAAATCTATTTAAATTTATTTTTCATACCGTCCCCTAAATCGATCTTATAAATACTTTGAAAAATAAAATTTTAACCGTTTAAAAATTTTCTCCGCGAAGACTGCGTGAGCCAGATTATTATCATCCAACTCTCGATTAAGCCATAAAAGATAAAATCGTGGTATAATGACATTAGGTGCAATGGGAGCCTGCGGAGCGCAAAAAAAGTCATTCTGCAAGTCGAAGGAACGTCGCAAAAGTCCTTTTTCATCGCGATTACCTTCACGCGTAATCACGATTGCCCTCCCCCTCCCCCCTCGCCATAAAACGACACTAAAAGTCTCTCACTTACCTCCTAAACACTCCGGACTCGTTACTTCTCTCCAACAATTGCCGTTCCTCTCCTTCGCTCTGCACAGCTTTCTGCGTGCTGACGTTGTCGCGGTTTAAGCGATTACAACGACGCAATAAAAAATATGCTATTCAGTGCCGAAGCTGCATAGATATTCACCGTTGGACTTTCTCTTATATGATGACAACATTCCGACTTTTCGGTGAAAACTAAAAGTCTTCATCTTATTTACAAAAGAGTTGTTGAGATTTAAAACGTTTATTCGTATTGGCTGTGACTGTTTTGAATGAGCTTGCATAATGCCCACTACGATTTAGTGTATTTCTGGATTTTATTTATACATATACTCTGCGATTGATTTGGATGCGAAATTTTTTCTATAGTATTGAAGCTAATCTCAATTTTCTCTGCTGATATATTTTTATATTATAAAATGCAGAAATTCGCGGGGGAAAAATATACATTTTGTAGAAAGATTAATAATAACATCGCGTACAGTTTGATTCAAGTATAACAATTGAAAAAGTGATTCATTTTATAAAACATATTATTATAAATGAATCTTATAAGCAAACAACGCGTTAGTAGGATAATAATAAATAGAGCCGTTGTATTGTGTACTAAAGGCGAGGAAAGTAAAATTTATAATGGGGTCGTAAAAGTTGTATGGGCGAAGTTTTTTATCAAGTGAGTTCGAGACTGAATAAATAATGGTGTATTTTCTTTTAATCTCTCAAATTTTTAATTACTGCTGTTACTGTATAAGGAACGTATAGTTTTTCGCAAAACAATGTTTTTAAGTGTACAAATAATTTCGCAATAATAGCGTTGCTAAAGGCAATAAGTCCAATAATGTTTTACTAAATTAACGAAATAAATTATAAACGCATAATTCTTATTATGTTTTTACGCGTCACCTACGGCTTACGCCGTCTCGCTCGAAAGCCATCATGCATATGATAATAAAGATTAGCTTTGTGTTACGTTATTCCATTCGGCGTTACATGCTCGCCGCGCGAAAATCTTATCAAAAAGCGATGAATTTCAATGGCAAAAACAGAGGCTTTAATTAGCTCTATAGCTATCGCTTGCTATGAATATATGCCACAAATCCCATATTCCGGATAGTCAAACAAAATAAACTCGCGTACGATAAGTTATAGCTGAGCCGTGTGTGAGATTGAGCTGTGAATATTAATTCGGGTCTCCTCTATCGCTCTTTGATATCCCGTGTAAATGTAATATATAGACAGACTATTCCGAGATGGAAAATCCGAACTAAAATAATTGTGAGCTTGCGAGGAAATAAATGAAATTTTTCGAGACTTGTAACATGTGGTTGTATGAGCATTGAGGGACATCCTAAAATTTTCGATCGAGTCATGTAAATTGTAAACTAACGGCTGTTTTCCTATATGATTATTTTGGAAGGAAATGATCTAAGAGAACAGTGTTCAGTATCAAAAAGATGTATTTTCTTTTAGTTTTTCAACTTCGTTTTTTTTTATATTTTACGAGCAATTTGTTTTTTTTAAGTTACGGCTAAAATTTCGTAGTATTTCATTGGATATGGCCAAAGATAGGAATGTTCCTAATCTATAATTTAATAAGGAAATCCCCAAAGTTTCAGCTGGATCAGTCAAAAATTCGCAGAAAAAATCAATTAACTTTTTATCATGATAGAAATTTGTTTTATGCTAAAATATGTGACTTTAGGAGTTTGACACCTTTTGCAATGAAGAAAATACAAGACACTTCCGTTTAGCGGTCGGAATATTATAGAAAAATATCCATGTACTGTTTTCCACATAACAGTACATGTAAGTAGTTCCACACGAATTTGTCAAGACGTTGGTTTTAAAGAAAAGATTCTTTTACCGCTTCCGCTAATCAATGTAATTGCGTTTTAAATTAAATGATTTTTAAGTGTACTTGCTAAAAATATTTTCATCTCTTTTCTTGTGATTTCCTTTATAATGAAACTCTAATTCATTATGAATACAACTGACCGATTCGCTTTTGATTCACGATATCATATATTTCTAATAAAAGAAAGCGTTGAAGTTTTCTAAAAAAAAAAGAAAAACACCAATACAACTTTCTCAACTGAATAAATTTTTCATTGATCGGGGGAACGCGTCCCAGATGAAATATATCGCAGGTGTCGCGCTTTCGATTTGCATAACAAGAGCTAAAAATCTCGCACTCTGTTCATTGGCGATCTTTCCACATCGAGGTAGTTTGTGTTTTTTTTCCTCTTCTCTTTCCAACTCCCCTTCGCCTTTTACTGTTTTCATATTTGTTTCTCAATGGGCCCGCGTGCTGGAAAAACTCGGCTCTCCTTCTTTTTTCTTCTACATATAACTTTCATTTCCATGGGGCTAGTGCGCGCGGATCTCGGGCTTTTTTATCGCTCGAGAAACTTTCTATATGATATAGGAAAGGGAAGTAAGCCAGAAGAAGAAAGCGAGGAAAAAAAAGTAAAACGCGAGGAGAGCTGTGGGAGCGCTGAGGAAACGCGAGAGATTTTTATTGGTTGCGTCGTCGCTCTCTCGTAAATATCAGATTCAGAAAAGTATATATCGGAATACTGATCATTATTGGGAGCAGATGCAGTGCAAATGCTTTTCCCCCGAGTCGTAAAAAATTTTACGGTTTTCTCGCGCTCGGCTCGTACAGGGGCTTCTTCCTATGACATATATTCAATTCCACGAATATAAGCACGGGACTAAGAGATTTCATATAAGGAAATTATTTCGCGAAAAATGCACGAGAATCGTCTCGATATTCTTAAAACTGTTTGAAAATTATTTTCTCAAAGTTGTTGCGTAGTCAATTTTGAAGTCTCTCGCTGATAAAAGTAAAGAAAAATAGCGACCTAATAAACAATTGAGAATTTGATCAAATAATTAAAAATGAAACTGCGATAAGCAATTGTAACGTAATTGTGAATCTTGATGTCCAAAGTATGACTTTTGCCTGTTGTCGCACTAATTCGTTTTCCGTGGTTTGATTATGATTCGCCAGCTTCTATTGTATTTTGCTCGCACACCGCTCGGAATACTAAAGTGTGTGCACCCAAGAATGATTAATCGCTTTAAACTATTCCCGCCCCTCCCGTTACTGCAACTGGTGATACAATGCGCGACTATAACTCTTATTAATGCGCGCCGCTCGTCAAGCAGTCAAGGGTGTGTAGCATCTATACGAACGCCGTTACAAATCGTACCCTCGCGTTTCGCCTAATCAAATGATCGCCGCTCAATAGTTCGCGAGAGAGACAGAATTTATTTAGTAACTGATTTTATGTAAAATAAGTACAGGACTTTTTTCACTGATTAAGGAACTGCTTTATTTTTAATGCTTATATACATTATATTATCGTTTATCTTGACCTAGAAGAACACCATCAAATCGTAAAAATTTAAGAGCTTGTTTTTTACCCTGATCATAATAGCCTATAACGTAAATTCACTTTTTGTTTTATACGATGCTCATAAGCATGTATATACATATATATATACATATATACTATGGCTTCGCCCGCCTACCCCCTCTTTTAAGAATAATATTACAATTTATTTATCATTTTTTTCTATACTGAAATGATTTTGATAATCCTTTATAATTTCTAAATCATATTATCATAAGTCTTGTTCATAAAATTTAAACGGTAAAAAACTTCGACAAAAGACACTGGCAGCAATAACGGGTTTTACTTCTTCAAGGTATCAATTTCACTGTCATAAGCATTCGAACTAAATAAAAAATTCGCATCGCGTCGGATCTTCTTCGACGTTTTCAGCAGTTCGTAGATATAACATATATTTAAAAATAGAAAAAATAAACATTTCGTTCATTACATTCCAATAAAAAATATTGTATTAAGTGTGCGGAATAAAATCATATCATTCAAAATTTTTTGTACACAATTTGTATAAAATAAATCTTTATGTTTAAAATTCAATGTAATCATGAAAACTACTAAATGTGGCAACCTATGCTTCTAGATTAAATTTACATTCCGTAAAAATACGAAAATAGTGTAAAATACAAAAATAGCGTAATACAAAAATAGTGTAAAATAGTCAAAAACAATGATGAATGTCAGCTGTAATACGGATATAATATATGATGATGGATGCCCGCTATGATAGGAATATTCATATTTTGAATGATAAGCGTTATGATAGGGATATATATATATATACAGAGTGTTGGATGTCCACTATACTATGTATATATATATATTTTGAAAGGTGATCGCTACACTGAGAAAAAAGATGTCTTGTATTAAATGAACAGTTCATTTACAGTACAATTAATGAATATCACTTATATTAAATACGAATACGTTTGTCACGAAGCTCTAGTTCTTAACTATTAACGTACGTTTCTTAACTATTAAGTTCTGAACTATTAAGACGCGGCGCATTTGATAGAAGTCACCCGTACAAGTGAAATATTCATTAACAGTAAATGAATATTTAATTCGCCATATTCAAATCCACATTCATTAACCCACAGTCATTTAATGCAAGACATTTTTTTTCTCAGTGTATTATATGGAGATAAGTGACCATATATGGCCATTATAATATGGATCTGAGTGACCGCGATAATATGGATTCTTATACACGGCGGTAACATCGAAATCTTTTTATAATATAGAGAGATATTGAATGTGTTTGTAGCGTTATCGATAATATATTGGATACAAAATACGATATTTTTTCCAAAAAAACTATATAACAGTATTAAATTATAAAATCTATGCGCCAATACTTGAATCAAGACAAAATATATATAATTACGTCGCTATCAACGAAAATCGTCAAGTCACAAAATTCACGAAATATAAGACAATAGGGCAGTACGTTACTCGCTGGAATTTTTTAATAAGATCGGTAGTGACGGCTGCGCGCGCGACCGGGCAGAAAAACAAAAAGAAACAGAACGAAACACTTGCCTTTCCACGTGTTGTCGTCCCGGCGGACAATAGCCTCCGCAGCAGCTCTCCAGAGCTCTTTAGTCAAGATTGCTTTTGACCTCGCTGCTCGACATAAAGAGGCTCTCGAGTAGACGATGACGACGGCATTGTCCGCGACGGAACGTCAACAAGTGAAACGAAAGAGGAAGGAAGGGAAACGTCTTATTTCCTTCCACTTGGACACCGTAGAATGCGGTCAGAATGAACATTTTTACCGTAAAAATGGTTTGAGTATATATATATATATGCGTATGGCTATGTGTGTGTGTGTGTGTGTGTGTGTGTCTGTGTGTGTACACTTTCATGATTTAACCCTAATTGGCAGAGTATATTCATTGACAAAAGATCAGATTCCCAATGAAAGGCGCGAGTGTACGCGTCAAGCTAATCGAATGCCCGCGGGGTTATCATTAACGTGAACGAGGTGAGCAGCGCTCGCCTCCACCGTGGTGTATATAAGTTCCTTTGAAAATTCATATATGTACAACAAGGCTTAAGAGTATTAGCCAGGTGCTGCTGTGATGGCCTTACTTAGATATGGACCTTTGAACCACGCGCTACACTCTCATATACGTATATATGACAGATATTCAATGTGTACGTGTGTGTGTATGTATATGAAGAGAGACGGATTGGGATGTTGCAGGGCAAGTGCACGTGGGCCGGCACAGGTGGGCGTCGGGTAACCTTGCAAGAAACGCCTCTGCGCTCGCTTTCGGAGGTCGAGAGGAAGGTCCTGTGCAGGGTAGCCGTCGCCAAGCTCCAGGCCCTCAATCTCGGGGTGCACATCAGGCCGCCGAGCGGTGAGTTCCATTCCACTCCTTATATATTCTTATGTTTTTATTTTATTCTTGCATGACACCTTCGAGCGACCAATTCGTGTGTGTGTGCTATAAATTAAAATCAAAGGTGAATTAGTTGACGCTAGTTGCTATGAAAATTACTAGAGATATACGTGAAGCTCTATACTATCGCTTACTAGAAAGAACCAGCCTACCGAGCATCACGGATTTGGCTAAAATTCACCAAATTGCCGTCGAAGCCAAAGCATTGACATGACGCTCGAATTTATTGATGTTACCAGCCATCGTAGAATTATTTTGGTGTCGTAAAAATATGTCACTGAGTTTTAGCCAAATCCGTGTTCCGAGAGCTGATCCTCTCCAAGCTTAACTATAATGTATATAATAACCCTTCATTGAAAAATAAATTCACCCTCTTACTTTGAAAGAAATTATTTACAAAATTAAAGGTGATTATGTCCTATTTGCTTAACCTTTAGACTACCGGAATTCGATAAACTATAATTCCCTTAGAATGTCCCTAAATTCTGTACTTATACCTCATTGAACTTATCTCATTATGTACCTATATATAACCTGTACAAAGTTTCGATCACCCCTAGCGTGTGTATGTAGATTTTCTGTCAGTATAAAGTTTAATAAGCAAAAGTAAAATATTTCTTAATAGTAGAAAAAATGTAGCAAGACACTTGTTTACAGTGAATCTTTTTTTCCAACTTTGTGCGGGTAAAAGGTGAAATTTTTTTTATTTAATTTTATTTATGTTCTTAGTCCTTTTATTAAGATGGCAATTGGAGACCCTCCTTTTTATTTAATATTTATTACGACGATGAATTTTGAATAATTTGAAACCATCGTCATTTATTCAAAAATTAGCTTACCGAGTTTCAATGTTCTTTATTATTCTATATAATTATTCTTATATTATAGTGATACCAACGTATAAGAAATATTGTTACCTGATTTGATGAACTAAAGCCAAAAGAACATTCGATTTAACGATAAGTTGTATTAAATTAACATGAAAAAACTTGTTTTGAGAGACTTAGACTAAATACTTTTTTATGATCTACGCGTAACCCACTAAAACATCGATTTTATCTGTAGCCACCCTTTAATATAAATAAGTAGCCTACAATGTACGATAAAAACTTGACGGCACAATAATAAAAGCTTTTTTTATTTCGGCTAAATGCTCAAATGTCCCGAAACTTTCTGGTTACAAGAAAGTATCCTATAAATTTTATCGTGACTCGACGAAAAAATTCTCTTATAATACTTATAGGTAATTTATAGAGTAAAAATGAGCGTGAAAGTTGTGCAAGTAATATAAAGTTTATAAGAGTCGATCAATAATTCTGTTCGCGATAGAGTATGCAAAGAATTTTGAAACTTGTATACATTTGATGGAATGTATATTTCATGAACTAGCGAGAAAATAAACTTTTTCAAGAATAGGGTATACTGAATTGTTTTTACATATAGATTAGTTTCAAATCCGATAAAAACATAAAAGCACAAACCATTGTATACATCGTGTATACTTATGTATAAAAATTCTGGCTTTTATTATGAAAATCACGTTACCAAGAAATTTATTATAATATATATAACATTGTTTGAAACTCAACTTAGCAAGAATAGTTTTTTCATCATGTAAATTCTATAATTCTATATTCATACACGGAAAAAAGCAATAGTGTGCAGCGGCTACTCTGTTTCTGGGGTAATGGTTACCCCACTCACGTACGGAGAGTTGAGATAATTTCTTATCGATTAATTATCTCATCTTACACTTTACTTTACACGAAACTTTACACTCATCTAAATCGAATAAAAAATTGTTTCCAATGTAAAATTTTACGCTCTTTCAATTGGTGTAAACTATTTGGTTCTAGCCTAAGCCTTTCTCGAGATATAAGCAAATAAACCTTTGAAACCCTGTTTTCGCATAGAACCTCTGGACCTAGGAAGCTACAAATTTGAAAATCGGTTTTTTCAACCCCGATTTACCTAATAACCAAAATGCAGTCGTTTCTATTTCTATTTCTATACTGTACTATATGTATCTTGTTTATTATACTATAGCATAGGCGAATGGGTCTCCCAGAAAAAGTGAACTGCTCTCCCCTTTGAAGGGCAAATAGCTCGCCGTACGCGTTGATTAACAACAACACCAGTTGGGTCAACCGCTCCCCCAGTCTTTTTTCCGTGTACCCGTTATGAATAAAACAGTGTCTTGATGACACGAGAAATTTATTTTCATCTCAAAATTTGATTCATTTAGTAATTTAAATACTTTATAATATTAGTATCCTACAGAATCTTATATTCCCTCAGTTTTATCGTCATTAAATATACAAACAATTTAAAAAAAACATTGAAACTACGACACAAACGCGATACATCGCGAAAAAGTTATAAAATTAAAGGACAGTCGCATCCAGCAATAGACTATCGCATTATTTCATCGCGTAAGAGACACGGCCGTCGCAGTTCCGCGTGGGCCTTTTCTCACTTTCCTGCACTCGCAAAGTGATATGATAGACGTGTTTATAAGGCATCGCCGCAGCCGCGGAGGTTCGCGTTCCTTTCGATCGTATACTTTGTGTAGCTGCATGCGCGCGGCCGGCCAAGGAGAGATGAATCGATCCGGCCGAGCTCGACGTTCATTGTTGCGCCCAGGCTGTTTCATACTGTCCTCGGTTTTTCACCACGGTTTTATTATCGATCTTTGTAAATTAGATTTCCTTTGTTTTGCGAATGCTCGGACTTTGCGAACTATGTTTGGATTTGGGGATGCGTGCTTCGAGAATTTTTGAGCATTGCGTATATTCAGGTATATTCTACTCATATATCTTGGATATTGTAATTTGTGTTGTACGTAAACATTAATGGGGCGCTATGAAATTAGAATTCTTTTTTTCTTTTCTTGTATAATTGTTCACATTTTTTATTATATTTATAGGTTTTTCTGCTTATTGATAGGTCAAACAAATATATAAGATAGAATATAATATTTTACTTGGAGAAAAGTACCGGAGTAGACATAATTAATACAGGATAATGACTGATTTTCATAACTGTTTTAAATTTCTGTAATGCCTTGTTCGACTCTACATAAGGAAAGAATGAACTTTAAAGCACATATAAAAGCCACGAATATATATATACATAGAAATATAAAGCGAATTTGATGCAAATCCTTGTCGAATTCATCCTCGGCGCGATCCAAAGTCGCGTTATTTTCAAACTTAATGATAGCAAAGATCTCGAGAGCGCGCGCGCGCGTCGCTGCAAAATGTGGGTCAAGTTTTACATTTACGTAGGTAGCCTGCACCACCGCCGCAGCCGCGAGCGACTCGCCGATCTTCTTTCAATCCCCCCCCCAGCAGCAGCCTTAAGCACAGAGAGAGAGAGAGAGAGAGAGAGAGAGAGAGAGAGAGAGAGAGAGAGAGCAGTTTTCGTCCCTCGCTGCGTTTTTATTATCGCTTATATACACGCACCTTTGATCTCGCGCGATTCGAGCGCGGACGCCTATATATTTTTACAAAAACAGCGTATGCTGCTGCAGCCTTGTAAATATTAACCAAGTGGCACGAGAGCAGCGGCGGTAACGGCGGTGGCGGCGGTGGCGGCGGTGTAAATCTAGGTTTACGATTAGAACACAGACTTCAAGTGACTACGGCTTGGACTCTTTGTCCCCTCCCCTATTATGCATGCAGCGTTTTTGCTACTACTCGAGACTGATATCGTTTGTTCTGTTTGTTTTTCGGGGGTATATAGAGTCGCTGAGCGGAGGTTCGGTCACGGCTAAGCCCAAGAGGCGGGCTTATCTACTCAAGAGGAAGGCACTCACCACTGGTTTCTTCGACAGCAAGGGAAAGGACGACAAAGAGAAAGGTTTGTATGCCCTTTTTTAAAGGGGTTTGCTTATAAGATGGGGAGATTTTGTGCGTACGAATTGTCTATTGACAAACTGAGGCTGCAGTAAGAAGATTTTAATGATCGAGCATATTGAAAGTCACTGAGAATCAGTGGTTTTTCACTAATTCTACTGGCATAAGTCCGTCACTATTTAAAATAACTGTGTAAAAGTTCTCCAGGGCATGTACTGATTTTGGGCAGTGAGCGGATTTCTATACTTATTCAGATAATATATATATATAAGCGCTTGAAATATTTCATTATTTTAACGCATAACATTTATAGTCTATATATATATAATTACTCTTACTAAGAGATCGATGGTTAAACTCATAGTCAGTGCTTGAATCGGTAAAAAGGAATAATATAAATACGATTAAATTTATTGCAACATGTTGCGTTGCACGCCATTTGCAGATCACGATAGTTAGGTCTGAACTTCTTGTGTTAGAGGTGTCTAACGCTTTCGAAGAGATATATATATATATATATACGTAAATCAATTAAGTATTACATACGATGCTTTAGTTTAGTATTTAGATATATTATTGGAACGGTAGGCTGCTTCTGTTATCGACATGACGCATTTGTCGAAATTATAATGGCTATTTATCCGCGGATTGATTCTGATTTTAAAATAACATTTTGTGCAGTGTACACACCATAATTTTTAAAAATTTACGAAAAACGCAAAAGTCTTTAAGTTGACAATGATTTGCTTACTGTATATAATTACCCCGGTTGTAAATAAATATAATCTTAATAATGATGATGCCAAAATGGCGTCCTCCGGAGGCAATCCCTCATGACATTACCTTTAAATGTCATCCAAAATCGCTAAATACAACAGTTTTCTGTGTGTTATGTGAAAGTGTTTTCCACAAAAGTGATTTCAACAAAAAAAAAAGGAGGTAAATATGAGTCATGTGTGCTCATACGTAGTATGTAATGAGCACTCAGGCATAAACATAACCTCAACTACTACGGCCACCGATGACACTCGAGTAATATTATTCACTATGAAATCCAATCTAATACAAAAGAAGAATGAATTACAAGAATTATACACAAACTTTAACAAACAACAAGCAGAATATACTAAATTACAACAGAAATATAAAAGTTCACTACATGAAAAGCAAATTGAACAAGAAGACATGGATATTTTAGAAGGAAATGATGGAAATGAGGAATAAAACAAAATGCAAAAGGATTGTCACAAGAAACGCAACAAATGTATATAGG
>UELV01136772.1:0-93116 GCA_900490015.1 Megastigmus stigmatizans
GTTTTATAGTAAGCTTAAAATTCACTCTAAATTCACTCTAATGGTAGAGTGCGTATAGGTACGAACAATACACGGGTCAAATAATGGAATAAATTGTCAATTTGCCAGCAGTAAGTATCTCATTATTAATATATTTATTAAATAGAAGCAGTTTTTCAATATGAATATTATTATAGTAAAAAGAAAATCTGTATATATTCTTGGATTTGTAATGTAAAGATATTCTAACCTCAAAATTTTTCTTATCTCACCATTAAATAGAGTACAATCAACTCTTACATAGAGTGATTTTTTCTGCTGATACGAAAACTCTAGTTTTAGAGTGAAATAACTCTAAATAGAGTTAATTGCTTTCACTAAAGCTAAGAGTGGATTTCACTGTAAAAGAGTGGTTTTCGACTCTAAGAGATTTAGCGTGTAAGCGCAGATACACTTTGTACGTGCACAAATAAATAAAAGAAATCAATTTTCGGAAACCAAATGTATTCACCCGATTCTTTGCTCGCAGAAGCGAGCAAACGTTCAAACTAAAGGAAAAAAGCAAACGCCCGAAAAAAAACAAATTTTATTTCTATATTCGTTTCAAGTGCGTAATAACTTTTTTTCCCCCAATTCCCTCGTCATCAAACCGCCCTGTCTCTCCAAAAAATGTAAACACACACGCATTTCGTCTCTATACCCACCAGGACAATAGAAGTCACGTAAAGGCAACCCTTTTAGAGAATAAAGCTTGGCGGCCGATATTTCGCTCGCGATGCCAGCTGCGCGCACAGCCTGAAGCAATTCCAAAAGTTTCAATTTCCTCGGCTCTCGAGTTATTAGAATTCTTAGGAGGTTTATGGTACGGTATGGACAACATATTGCGCATATCGGGACGAATTCGCGCGACTTGTCGGCATAACTTTTAGAAAATGCTTTACACGCTCTAAGGCTTACATTTTTTCGTCGCAATACTTACTGGTGGTAGGAATAGCCGAACGCCGGGAAGAGGAGCAGCGCGAGCATAAATAGAACGAGGAATCCGCCGAGAAGAGGGCCCAAGGCTACTGCCAGACGATAGTCGTACAATGGACCACCTGACGTTTCGCTATAAAGCATCTCCACTCCTTCCTCTGAAGATACAAATAAATCACAAGATTATCGATTGCCTCTCGTTGTGCTTTATTGCTGCCCCGCCGCTACGTATTGCACAGTTAGTCTGCCTTTTTTTGAATGAAAGAATGCTTATTGAAATATATCTCCGTATAGTGAAACAAGTGCAATAAGCTCTCTTTTAATGACTTGAGACGGGTTTACTGGAACTGAAGGTAGCGAACCAATAGTAAAAGCAAAACGAATCAAAGGGCGCTTTATCGTTGTTAGTGCAAGTGGGAGGAAAAAATTTGCTATAATATTCATGATAGGGATATAATATTTATATCGGTAGATATATCATTTTTCTTCAATTATTACATCTGCATTTAAAGAGAAGATGAAAAGAAAGTTTATCCATCACTTATCTAGATCAACTAGTCGAGGTGAGCTTTGTCAAAAGTATAATATAATAATATGAAATAAATAATGAAAGCTTTTTTATTCAGTTTTCTAGAGAACCATTTAAAACATTACGTTCTCTACAATAAAAGCCCATGGATTATTTAGTACACACCCTTTTTCAAAATGAAAATTAAATATATAAAAAAAAAAGAGAAAAAAATAGCAGTGGTAAATTACCTTTCAAAGCAGATTCGAGGTCAGTAATGGCAATGATGGTGTTGGTACCGACGTAAGCGTCCTTTTCCGTAATGAGAATCTCGCTGTGCCCGTCCCACGTGATCCTCGAGTGCCAGAATAGCGATTTCTCATATCTCTCTAAAACACTTTTGGCCACTCTATGCGCAGTGCTCAGGAGAGTTTTCCCCGACAGCCTAATCCTGCCTCCGCAATAATAGCAGCAGTGGCCTTCCACCTAAACCGAGTACATATACAAGCTTTTATTTCAGTGTCCTGCAACTATTGTCGAATACTAGACTCTGACAGAAGAGACTTAATCAGTTGTCGTTTGCACAATCGCTTTCGGACTAATTAGTGTGCAAAATCACCTTTAATGGATATTCGCAAGCGGGGAGACCGCAACGGACGCGTTGTATATTGCAGATTTCTTCCCAATAATCGTTTAGGTCGTTTATGTTTCCTTCCTGGCACGGACAGTCTTTACATGCCTTTAAGGGACTGTATCTGTTTTAAAATGTAATTTTAATTAAAACAACACAGTTTTAACGTGAATGTCGTATAAGAAAAAATTTCTATGCTGAGTTAAATATAGAAAAGATTTTACAATATTTTATATCGATACTATTTGCCTGGGAATTTTATGATGCAGAGTCAGATTTCGATGTTGCACGGCGTCTTGGTATTTCTGTTGTGTCTGTCAAAGACATATTTATTCTATTCTATTATTATTATTATGTATTCACCTCGCATCGACTGAAAGTGAGTGTAAATAAATTCCCCTGACCGGATTATATATTTGATTTTCAAAGCTGAGATACGTGAAATTCTAAAATCATAAATCGATTGACTTTTCTTCTTCTATGGGGTTTTGAATAGAAAATTTTTGAACAATTCAATTGAAAAACACTTTAGTACAATTAAATTTTATTGCCTGTAGGTTTTCTACACGAATTTTTAACGAAAATAAAATTCACTATCAACATTATCAGCATATAACTCCTACCTGACTCTATATCCGCTGCCCATAAACTCTGTGCGTGCCGTAATGAGTCGCCATTGCCAGCTCCTGTAGGTGACATTATCATTGACCAACTTGACCGCCTGGACCTCTGGAACGTAAGAGACGGGCAGCCTGACACTGAACGTCTCGGAGCTTCTGGGCAGCACGACCACGTCGCTCTGGCACGGAAGTCGCTCCATATGCGGCACAGCCTCCGACGACACGTTCCAGTTGAGCGGATCCACCCAGAAGAACGGCGTCTCCCACAGCCAACGCGACGTCTTACCCCGCGACTCCTTCTCTTCGCTGATCTGCGGTATTTTTCCCCCTTGTTATTTATACACGTCGATGTTGTTGTTTATTGTTGTTCGTTGGTACTTTTTGAGGTATACAAGAAGGCGAAAGGACGCGGGAGGAGGAAAAATATTTTTCTTGGGCGAGGAACTTTTCTGCGAGGCTGCCTCCGCGAGGGATAATTCGATAATTCGATCCCTCGCGGTCTGTAGCTTTTTATCTTGCTCGTTTGGCGGGGGAGGACTGGGATTATTATGCGCACTTTCGGGGATCGCCTGTCCTTTTCAGACTCGATATACGTGCTTCTTGAGAATATGGAAAAAAGTTGCTCCCGGACCGTTACTTTGGCCGTTCTAAGGTCAACAAGAGTTTCCGAAAGGATTTCTGTGCGGAGACTCTTTTTCTCGCGTTCGGAAATCTTTCGATATAATAGAGTAGCTCGATGTAATGATTTTCTTCACTTTTGCGCTTGACTTTATGCCAACGGATTTTGATAGAGATAATAATTTGAAATTCTCAAATCTTTTAAACTAGCATGTTTCAATTTAAATTTCATTAAAATAACCAAATTCTATTCAATTTTTTCGTTTACTTCAGATCGAATTTTATTATTTTACGCGTGTATAAATAAAAGCACAATTATAATTATTCATTCATTAAGTTATTCAATCTGTAATTGCTTTGTAGCGTTTCAAAGTTTTCAAACTCATCAGTGCACATGTCAATTCCTTCTATTATCTTTCTTAAAAATAAAGGGGAGCCTACGAAATTTATTTCATGGCATACTTTTCTCTCGACATAAAATCTAATACATAATTTTATATTTCTCTCCAGCGCTGCAGCACCTAACGCTTCAATTGCCGAAAACCAAGCTTTATACACATGTACGCATGAGTAAAGTAATTTATTACACACGTCTCGTCAATACTCACGTCGAGTTTGCCATTGTGGGGCAGAGCGACGATTCCATCGGCGGGCAGCTCGAGGCCGGAGATCCTGAAATCGGCTCTGCGCGGCATACCGACCGCGTGTCTCATCTCGACCGGAAACACAATTCGGCTATCGAGATCTGGAATCGATCCGTTCAACCAATTACTGGAACTCCCCCATTCGCGATTGCCGAGCCAATGCTTTTCCACACCCCCGCAGAACTCGGCCAGCAGAGCGATCGCTAAAATTGCCGGATTCCCTTTACAGACTCGACGCACCATGGCTTACTTTTTATATATATATTTCGAACGTAAAACCGACGAGGCTGGCGCGAAAAAACTACGAGCTCGACTGAGCCGACGCGAGATTTTTTTCCATAACCGAGAGAGAGAGAGAGAGTGAGAGAGTTACACAGAGGGGCGTACACGTGAAGCAGATAGGAGCGAGTGTATCGTATGTCAATATTACCAGCGGCAATCGAGCATTCCCGAAGAAAGTGCGTCAAATGGTATAACGATGTAAACATCATACGTGTAAATCGTGCACGGCTCTTTTACTTTTATAATTAAATTCTTCTTCGACGAATTGTTGATGCGAGGATACCGTTTTTATTTTTGTAGGTAAAAAATTCTTTGATTCGAGTTTTTGAAGTCAGTACGAAACAGAGTAATGAATTTTAATACTTTATCGTATTCACATATGTTCAGCTTGAAAGTATAGTTTTTAAATATACTAGTTTTGTTTAAAAATAATATATGTTAGTATCAAAGAATATCAAAATTGGAATAAATAAAAATACTGTTTTAAAATGAAATTATAAACAAATTAGAAGAGGAGGGTAGGCGAAGATTCAAGATAACGCAATGACTCTAATGCCCATGCAGTCCACCTTTATTAAGCACAACAGCTAAAAATAAGAAAGAGAGAATAGCTTAAAAGCCCAAACGAATTATAATTATATATTCATTTTATTTTGTTCACAGAGATGCTATACACGTGATTTTGATCGAAATTTCATTACAGAGTGTGTGTATTGTATGAGATCGTAGTTTAGAGTATGTGCCGAGATGCGCAATATAATTACAAGCAGCGCTACTCCGACGCACATACTCCATCCTCTTCGGTGCGTTTCTTCCTCCCCCTCGTCCTCCTTTGCCGTTCGTATATAAACTTCGTTCTCTCCTTTCCCCTCCGAGAGTGTACTTTTTGTTGCTCGAACCTCGTGTTTACCCGTGTAGAAAATTTTGAGGTATTTAGACCCGATTCGGGCGAAATTTCCCTACCTCGGACTAGAATCAGGCATGGACTCACATGTGGCCAATACGAAACCTGGCATTGATCCATTGCTTACTTTCTTCTTGTCCAGGATTCGCGTTAAGGACTTCATGCCCGATTCTGACTGGGTTTTCCCATTAAAACCCCGATTTAAATAAAAACAAAATGATTGTTCTTTTTTTCTCATCTGAATATTTTCTTATATTCTTTTATTGAATACTTGCTGTTAGATTGACTAATTTCAACTAAAATACAAATTATCGATAAGGTAAAAACATTTCAGTATTTACGGGGATTTAAATATTATACAAAGTCTGGATCGACAAAGTGACACTCTAACTTTGTAGCAAATCTATGATCAAACAAATATGGAAAATTCACTACGTATTTCCACTAGAAAGAATGTTTACAATCACTTCACAATATTTCAAGTTTTAATTTTTTTTTTTCTCAAATAACTGAATATTTGAGGCATTTAAATAAGTTTTACTTATAAAAGTAATTTATACTAATATTGAGAATAGCGGTATAAAGTAAGAGTTTTGATTAGCTGATTGATAATATTCTGTTATTGTACAATAACATAAGTGTTAATAAAATAGGATAATATTCAGTTATTGTACAGTAATGTAAATGTTGGTAAAACAGGTCTCTGACAATATCTACAAAAATTAGTTTTAATCGAAATAAATTAGCATTAGAAATAACAATAAAATAACGAAATGCACCGTATTACTATTGCAGCTATCACTATTACTACTTTTACTATTACTATTACCATCATTACCATGATTATTATCCGAGTAATGACAGAGACTAGAGCGAGATTAATCAAATTTTCGGACAGAGATCTGTTTTACTAACGCTCTGATTATTATGGCGGATTGCCTACAGGAAATTCAGATCGGGCTCATGTGCGGAAACCCCGAGTTATATAACACAAAACTTATTCTAGCGAGAAAAAAATTTAGATTTGTTGAGGCCCATCCGAGCTTGAAAAGGATCGAGGTCAACATGGGTTGTAGGTGAGGAATCTGATTTGCCTTCCATAGGTAGGATAAAAGTATAGGGCAAACCAGGCCGAATCGGGGCTAAACTCGGGGCTGACTCGTCGAATTACAACACAGTAGAGTCTTCGTCCTCGTCCTCTTCCTCTTCGTAGAATCTCTTACCCAATCCAAACAAGTACTGGTTTTCCCTCAAGTGCTTAACTGGGACTTTTTCGTGTAAGCCCTCGACGCCCATCTCGTCGTTCATCTCGGCGTCTCGTTTGCCTGCGTTTTACATACGCGCACATACATACAGAAGAATTACTATGGGCGTACACTTGCTAAGTGCACGGGATTATTGTGAGCAAAGTTGGCTGCAGCTGGCATTAATGAAAAAGCTTATGAGGAAAGTTTGCGGAAGTTAAGATCGGCTACGTAACGAAAACTGCGAGTCGTTCAAACAAATATTTTACGGAATCGCATGGTTAAATTTCTGATTTAAATTGTTATGACAGATATTATTTAATGTTATTGAAACGATTGCGATTGATGACAGCATTTATCGTGAACAAAAATAATAATTATTCAACTAGTTTCTCATCTAAAAATGTGGACAGAAATTAGGTATACGCCATCCGAATCTACATAAATAACTAAAAGTTATTCTCAATCTGATGGCGATTATTAAGTACCAGCAATGCGACTGCTCTATTCAAACTAGGCACATGCGCGAAGCAAATTCACAATGGCTGGTACATAAATTCTATCGTATGTTTTAAGCTATTTCCACTATTTCAGCGAATCAATTTTGGAAATTTGAATTCCCCCGAATTTTAATGTTACTTTCCAGATCTTTTTTTTTATGAAAGAGAATAAAAAAATAACAATTGCAGATCGTTGATCGAGTTTGAATTTTAATTTTGGGGTTGCGTATCGACCGTTAAAAAAACTCACTACAGAAATCGCTATTTTTCCACAACTAACTATTTGTTGCACGTACGCGAAAAGTTTATGACGATTAAAAGTGAAAAGAAGCTGTCTTGATTTTAACTACGTTTCTGTGCAATTCCTCGAAATACACATCAAGTTTTGTATACAGCCAACACAGCAACAATAGGATCCTGCACCAATTAATCAAGAGGATGGCTTACCCAAACCAAAGTTTAATTTGCCGTTGCGTTTACCCTGCAAGTAATTCTCGAGTGCGTCCTTCTGTGCATACACGTACAGTTCGTTCGGTATGTAATGGTAATTGATTCTCGATGCGTCTCCGTCGTCGTAGCTACTCCTCTTGCCGATACCGAATGAACCGTACGACCCCGTCCTCTTTCCTATTCCGAAGGAGAAGCCCTGTGCTCCCTGAAAAAGTGTGACCAATAAACAAACTTAGTAAGGGAATATCGTAAGGTTGGAATATTTTAACAGACATTGTATGAGAGTCGGAATAAATTGGAATTAATTATATTTGCTTTATTTGAAGGATAAACTTTCATTTCCGAGGCTTTATTACATGTGATCAAACAATATGTTGAAAATTGAAATTCGTGCAATTCAATTTATTAATTGCTTAGTTTTTATATGATGGATGAAATGAACTTTGATGAAGTGAAATCCGACTGTGTATAGGTGCCGCTTGTAATTCAGCGCGTTAATGCTTGTAAATCAGCCTTCCAAAAGCTCATCAGAAAGTTATTTATTAAAGTCATTACCGGGTTTTATTGCGTTAAAATAAATCTATACGTGTTCTAGCTAACCAGTGCACGACTATCTACGGTTGTAGCGAAAATTGCCGAGTGTACGTTACAAAATAAAAAGTCGAAGATTAAACAAGTTTCGATTCCACCGGTGAGCGAAAAAAAAATTTGTAAAATAAATATTTTGCGTTTTTGTAGGTCTGCGATACGAAAAATTCCGATATTATACACGAATCACCGGTCTACGGTATTATTTCGATAAATCCGCATTTTTAGAAAATAGAGGTAGTCTTCGTATTTTTGAAATAATCGGCGAGGACTTTTTTGATTTTATAGCTATTCGAACGTCGTGTAAATAATATTGATATGTAACTCGTGCACGATGCACACAAAATGGTGCAATAAATGCAATTAGGAATTGCTCATTCAAAGTGCGTACCGATAACGTGTACGACGTATCTGTGTACTTCTACATCGCGTGTCACGTACTTACAAATGGTAATCAATCAATAAAAACTATACATTTGCGTTGATAAAAAACAGAAAATTTACGTATTTTGTTTGACTCAGCTGGTGTTACATTATGCAGTTGCAAAATCAAAAGTTGAAGACCCTTCTCAAGGCACAAAGTTCATGTAATGTTTAAATCAATGCTTTATAACGATTACTGATTAGTGGGTATAGTCAACAATACCGTGTCGCTGTCCCGACACGTAGTGAAGCGACGCTCAGTACGTGTTGGGACAATAGCACAGTAGCATTAACTATCTCCTCTAATCCGCACTCGTTAGAGGTAATTTGAATACTAAATTAATTTTATGCCTTGAAAAAGGGAGCTTTATCGTAACGCGAACTGCAAAATGAAAAGAGAAAGAAAATGATAGAGGGGCCTTTTCACAAGTCATCTTATACGAAAATGTATATGAAAATGTATAATAAAAATGAGGCACAGCCGTAGATTCGACTTTAAACACACCTTGTCTTCGGGCTTCGGAGCCCAGCGTTTGCCAATGCCGAACTGATAGAGCGGGAGCCTCTTGTACTCGTATCGGTAAGGGTAAGCCCTTTTGCCACTCATCGCCTGTTCTCGGACGTCCACCAGTGGACTAAAGCGTGGACTGTGCAGACCGGATGCGGAAGGCGACGACGAGGATGCGGAGGAGACCGTTTCGTCCATGGCGACCGACGAGCCGCCCAGGAGACTGAGCACGCCGAACGCGATTATTCGCATTGTCGTGGCCGATGTTACTGTTGGCGAGCTCATGATGTTTGCTCGGTCTGTTCGTCAATCTGATTGGCAAAAAATTTCGAAAAACTGGATATAAATTCTATTGCCACACAAATGTCTGCACATAAAACATTGCCATAACTATATAATATAATATATCATTATAAAATATTAATTGCCTTTTCTGATGGTTATGAAAATTCAAAATTTAGTATTGTTAAAATAACAAGATTTTACGAACATGTTGCAATTTATTAATTGTTCAGTTCTATTTTCATTCCTTCATACGACGAATATTATTTGTACCATTTGGAAATTATTAAGCTCGCAACTTTGATGATATAAATTCTTAAATTCTTATAAGACTATATGGCCGCATTTGATCCGGTATTGATGCGGCTTACAGGAAATAAAGATTACGTATAAATTATTCCTAAGCCATTGCTATATTATTCGTGCAAAAAATCGAATACTTTTAATAGCATAGATAGATTGTTAACAGTTAATATTATAAACACTCCATTTTTTAAATATTATTCTTGTTTCTAGTTTTCGAAATTGTAATGCGCGAATTCCTCGAAATCACCGAAAATGAATTTTCGTCATATGAAAGCTATTATTAGTTTAGGAATGTTAGCTATACGAGAACCTCTTAAGGTTCATTAATTACATTTCGCAATAATTGGTCTCTTACATATATTTGGCGATCCATCTTGCGTAATGGGTTACTGACAGTGCTTCACGTTAATTTAAGATTCTATATAATTATATACAGATAATAATAATGCTGCCTTAAGACGCTTCGAATTATTAAATAGATTTGAAATGTATTTCTCTTGAATTAACGCTTTTAAATTTTTTATTGAGCTATAAGTAAGCCGATTCGATTTCTTAAACAAATCATAGCACATATGTCCTCCAATGTGTATTTTAACATGGTGGAAGAGATAATAGTAGCATCATGCCATTTTCATGACCTGGGAACATTATATAGCTGAAATAAAATATAGAAATGGAAATCTCTTCAAATATTCGGACCAATGCAAAATTTCTATTGTGGTCGTATTTTATTGCTAACGCCAAGAATATTATGCAGTAAAATATTATTTTGATTACATAATTAGTTGATTTTGTGCTAGTATCAAAAATACTTTTCATTGTAAAAATAAGGCTAAAGCATTATAGAAAAAGAATCTGCCAAAACCCATTATTATTTCATAGATATTCCATAGATAGATTTGTCTCCCTTGTTTCACATTTCACGTGCAAACATCTATTGCTCGTCTCTACCTTGAGCGACAAATACATGCATCAGTGACTTCCTACTACACCTCCAATTTCATTTAATATTTATTCCCTTCCATCAGTTTCTCGTTTCGTTCAAGATTTTTCATTAAAAAACTTTAGCAATCGACTGAAAATCACAGCGCTCGACCATTCAAAGTAAAAAAAAAAGTGATGTTATTAATTGAAAGGACAAGTGTTTCGCGAAGTAGCCAAGTTAATATCGTTTCGTGAGCATTCGGCCTCTTTACAGTATATATAGACTAGTTCGGTAGACGTTACATTCGATTAAAGTGCACCGTCGCAGAAAATTTCGCTCGAAACTTTACTTCCGTGTGACGTAATAATTGAAAAGCCTTCGTTGGATAGTGTTGCCTTTAATGCAATAAATACGGGGTGAGGGAAAAAGTTAGCAAATGTATTTATAGCTCTTATGTTGCGTGGGAAGGACGTGGAAACAAATCTGATTTAAAGATGCTCCCAAGATATTGCGGAAAAGCTTTGCGTTGCTACGTGTAAGGAAAATTATTTATAATTCATTTTGTTAGTACAGTATCTCTTAAATTTGATTTAAATTAATTTTTTATGTACCGCGAGATGACGTCATTGTCAGAATTGCCTCCTTTTTTTCATACATCAGTTTCATTTTCGTATCTTTTCCCGTAAATTATTCACTCGAAAACGTATCGCGTACTGCCAATAACAAATGGTTCTCGGAGAAAAGATTGAAGCCAAACGAGCCGAAACGCTCGTGTCCACTGTCAGTCTTCTATTCTCATTAACATTTTAATTTTTCCGCGTCATTCTTTTCAACGCGATCAATCTCATTTACATGTATATCCGCGATGAACAAAGGGCGATCAGGAGGTGCGATGCTGCAGGAAAGCCTATTATAACCCCTCATCGATCGATAAACATAACGAGGCTCGATCGGCTATCGTGAAATATGCTGTCCGCTTAGCGCTAGAATTCGAGAAAAGAAGAGGGAGAGATAGAGTGAAAAGAGTCCGCTTCAATAGATAACTCGAGAGGCCAACGGCCATCCGAGCTGCGCTGTATAGGATGAGCATATATTTACGAAGGATATTGAAAGTCGCAACGGCAAAACGGACACACGCGCACACATATAAAGACGATCCCTGCCACGACGCATTTGCTCCCCGAGATTTTATTTGCCGAAGAGAGAGAGAGAGAGAGACGTCCTCCTCGGTGGGGGCGCGCTAGCGCGTGACCCTATATAGCCGAAAGTGGTTTCCATCAGCTCCGTGCGTATAGCGTGCGACGGGGAATGAAGGGAAAACACGCTGACTTCCTCTCTCTCTCTTTCCTTCTCTTTCATTCTCTCTGTCTCTTGAAGAGCTCGTGTCATTTTTGGATACCGCCGTGAGTCTCGGCGTTAAACTGGACAGTAAATTTATGCGAGAACCGCAGGTTGGTCAGATTACAAAAAAAAAAAAAGTAAATAAAGCCCTGCATAGCCTGCAGTTTATTAGGCCATGTACCACTGAGACATTACGCAAAAGACTGGTTGAAGCTCTACTCTTTATTTCTTATCTCATATTGACTACTGCACTGTGACTACTGTCTTGATGCATCCGATGAGCAGAAGATACGCTTTCAGAGAATGAATAATCTAGATGTACGCGATCTTTCCAAACAATCTGGGCAACGTTCAATTTAAGACGGCGGTCCTTATACACTACCTTGAACTCGATCCTTGTAGTTACCCAGTGATTAGGCCTGTGATCGTAGCTCCTCAGAAAACTTAAGACTGTTAAATACAAAAATCAAGACTCATACCTCACTCTAGGAGCAAGCAGATGAGTTTTTGTTAACTTATTTTGCTTTGTTCCCTATATATCGTTTTCGAAAGTGTGAGTGATTTATTAGCGTGAGTATGTTTATGAATGATTGGGTTGAGTGAATGTTTCTCTTATAATTTTAAGTGTTATGTAAGATAGATACCTACCGCTCTTACAATTTTTGTTTATTTGTATTTTTAACATTAACATATTTTTTTTTTTTTATCTTTTTTAACGTCGCTCTATATATGCTCCCATTGCGGTGCTAATCAGCGACGGAGGTCTACGGTGTGTTTGTAAACAAAGCACATGTAATATTTTTACAGAGGTGCTTGTGTCAATCGGCCGAGACCTGGGCTCGAACCCGGGACCGCCGGACTACGAGCCCATCGCTCTACCGACCGAGCCACCGTAGGCCTCTAACATTAACATATCCTAGAATGAATAAGTGCAGTATAGTAATTATAAAAGACTGATCTGAAACATGTATTGAATATTGCATGAAATTATGTATTACTATTTTTGTATACTTTTATAAATAGAAGAATATCTATCTATCTATCTATCCCTCACACTCTTTTTTGACTTCTTTGAATGTACGCGCAAATAATCAGTCAACAGATTCGACCTAGGATTTATTCTTTCCTCTCTTATCTTCAAACTTCTTTGTGGCGTGTGTGTGTGTGTGTGTACACGTTGTGGAACAAAGGTTCTTGTTTTGAAACAAACGATGTGCGCTTTTTTGCAAGGGCAAGGAATATAAGCGCGTAGGATATTTTCCGTTCGAGGAAAAGTCGTTTGACACGGATATTTTTATAACTGCTTTTGCCGCGGAAAATGTCGCTTTTAAGTCGCGTTCGCCATCGCGCTATTCTGCGATGTTTGTTTATTAAGAATTTTATGAATAATGAAACAGTGTCCATTAGTTGTGAATGCAGGTTCTGCGTATTTTTTAGAATTTCGCATTTTCATATTTTTTAATGTCTTCACCGAATGATATTTATAAGCTTTGAGCTTTTCTTTGCGTATATTACTTTTCAGTCGCACATTTAGAATTGCTCCCAAGAGTATATTAACAATATTAGTATATTTAATAATTTAAAGAAATGGAATTTTGGAATAAAAATGTGACAGAATCGATAGAAATTTACGTGTAAGTTTAACACACTGTTATGACATAAATAAAAAAAAATGTGATTAATGATAAGCAACTTTATCATTTTTAATTCAAGTATACAAGTGAAGCGGAGAACCGAAAAAATAAAAAAAAAAACGAAATATGTAGCGTCGCGCAAATGGAAAAGTCGACGCGCAGCCAGAGAGAGGAGCATTAGGTTAGTCGAGGAAGGCACTGCGAATTGTCGTCGCCCTCCCGCGAACAGTCGAGTTCGCGCGTCGCATAGCTTGATGTCTCAAATTTTCCCGCGGGATGAGGCAGCCGTTTTTCTAAATTGTGCCCCAGCTGGATATCCCGGTGTGACGCGCGCCAGATTAAAAAGTCTCGGCTCGCCAAGTGCTACCATCCCGAGATACTGCGGGATCTTCCATTTTTACCGTTTACGCGTTGAATACACTTTACGCTCGCTCTATTTTTTAATTCTGTTATACACTTTTCTCCGACTGCTGGTGGACGAATCTCTAGCAGTTCATCAAACGGATAAATTGTAATGATTGCTATTCTACTTCTAGTTGTGGAGTGGCAAAATTTTTTAAAAATTATAAAGAACTGTGTATTAGTCCTGCTAGAATATAACAAATAACCAAATTATAACATATTTCCCAAATTTGTATTATATAACAATGTCAAACATAATTATTTTGATCGATCTTATAATATCATTAATGTCTAATTTTTTTTCTTTCGGTAGGAGCTGTTACTGTCTTAAAATTACCTATCAATTTTTAACATTCCTGCAGAAATATTGAAAAGCGCTACGCCTCTCTGACATATTAAAAATTCCTTATGCCATTACAAAATCGTCCATGTTACCGACAGGGTCTTAAAAGTAAAAGAACCCTTTATAAAAGTATGATTTATTTTTAGCGTTATAAACACTTTTTATCCTATAGACTTATTGGTAAAATTGGATCGTTAAGCCATTATTTATTACGTACTTTTACTGATGCATAGAAATTTTATATGCCATTCTATTTTCTACAACAATTCTTATATTAAATGTCAATGCGTTTTGATGGTGTTAAAATTTAATCACGTTCTTTGATAAGTTTTTATGGATTGTCTTTTCTTTCAATAAAAATAAATGATAACGAGTGTTACGGATAGATATTAGTATTTTTAAAGCCAGTAAAAGAACATTCTTAGTTTGAATATGTTCATTTTTTTATCTACACATAGACGTATTGTTAAATAATAAAAAAGCATTGCAAAGCAGATGTTTAATGTTAGTTAGCTGCTTGACAGTCGATAATGGATGCATGACGTGTATACGAATAAATAAGACCTTTTAGTAAAAATTAAGTGTGCTTCGAGTTTTTTCTTTCTTTTCCTTGTGTAAATTATGTTCCTATCGGGAACAACGAGTATTGCTGTTATCTTACATTATTTGTCTTTTGCAATTTGGAAACCATCAGTCGATAACTTTATTCCTAACTGAAAAGAATCTGGTATCTCAAAAATATATATTAATTCACTATATATATATGATATGACATCAAATTAAAAATTATATTTCAAATAGCTCAATAACAACATCTCATAACATCGTATCACAACGGCTGACTAGATCCTAATTGCTACTACTAGTTTAATAAAGATATGCATTTTATATGTTCAAGTAGGTTTAGGGGAAATTTCTGTGAATAAATATTAATATCTATACGATTGTAAAAGGCTGTAAAATAAATATTTAAAATCACCCGAATATTTCATGTTTATGATAATAATTTGGCGACAGCAAAAAGCACGCGAGAGTCTGCATATCTCAAAAACTCAAGACATTTGAGCCACGCATTGTGAATAAGGCAGAAGCCGGTGAAAAATATGCGAAGGACAATAAGAACAAGATGACTTGAATTGCACTATATGGAAATCACGGGTTCGCCACATATACTTTTCCTCCTCGTTATACACGCGCCAAGACAAGAAACGCCGTGCGACCGTAAACCTTTACGAGCACTTCCTCGCTCGCGCCTTTTATTCGCGAAGAAAAAAAAAGTAACATCTCTCACTTTCGCGGAGATCTTCTTCTTTTACTCTTATCTGGGGAAATGCTAGGGCAATTAAAGTTCGCTTCCAAGGCCATATTCACGCGTGGCGAACTTTACGCACTCGGAGAGTATTTTTATACATAGATAAAAAGAGGGTGGATTGAGTGGCACCGGGGAGCCAATTACCACTTGGAATTCTACTGACCAACTTTGAGCAAGTAGCTGGAAATTTTATTTCTTCATTTTCTTTTTTAGAGCGAGAGAATTAATTTCACGGCGATGAATTGAATGAGCTTCACTGCTGCTGTTATTTAGTGGCCGAAGAAGCACTGAATTTTTTTAACTTACTGCTGCTGCTGCTATATACTAATATTGTTCTATGACCCTTATTTGAATTACAAAAGTTTCCTCTAAGAAAAACTTGAAATTCGTCGTATTATAAGTAGGCCGATTAAGATTTTATAATTCCCAGTTGTAATAATAAGAAAACTCATGTATAAGTGAATATAATATGTTTAATGTTTAATATAAGGTTTTGAAATTATCGATAGTATTTGATGTTCGTCATTATAATAAATAATATAGAGTAAACTTATAAAAGAATAACAACAAAACCATGAATACTACTTTCACATCCTTTTCAAAATATGTTTTGACAAAAGCATCGAGTTTACTTTCAATCTAATTTAGTTTTTATAGCCCACTGATACTTTGATAATATACAATAGGTGCACAACGACATGTCCACCTAGCCCATGACAGAGATTATTCTAAGTTTATTAATGAAATATGCTAATTTTCGTTGTATTAGGATGCCTAGCCATGTGTGCAGTCGCAGCAATTCTGGAAACTTGGCGAATGAACAATGACATGCATGGGTTTTAGATTTTCTGCGTTATTCAGGAGGGAGATCAGAGTGTCGCTTTTGTCCAGTCGTACATCACGGTAGTATATGACGCTCGTGAAAAGAAAGCGATCGAAACTCAAGAAAATCCTGGTCAGATTTTCTTCTCATTGTGTTCATAAGGAAGAAATAGTTTTTCTTTATTCTAAACAATATCGAAAGGAGAGTATGCGAGATTCATACGTCGAACTGTACACGCACCATAAAGAAGATACCGCTGCTTTCATATTCTGTACTCTCGCGCACAAAAGTCTTGTATAAAAATGAAGAAGAAGGAATGTGACTTGAGAAATCAAGAGATACGCTTAAACTTTTTCTTAACAAAAATATTACCAAGTGCTGTGCTTAAAAGGAAATGACTTATCTTCTATTGCTTAGAATTTCACATGGCACAATCTATACGTTATATTTTTAGTAGTACCCATAATTGCTTACACGTGTTTTGTAATGGTGAAAGCTTGCTGGCACTAAAAAATAAACATAAAAAACATTTTCGATTTTACGGAGAAATAAAGTTATTCTAAAACATAAAAGTGATTCTATTTTTTTTTCAAGCAATGTTTGCCTTGTGGCGCATTTATATAATGAAACACATTTGAAATCCTTCTTTGTATTTACACTCAAACGTTGTGATGTAACAGAAATATTATATTGTTTTTTTCAATAATATTAATTTACACATTGTTTATGTATAAAATATTCGATGCTTTGTTGATGAAATATCGTTAAATTCTTTGATCCTAAAATTTGGAATATTTTGACGAATCATGTAAACAAATATATCAATGTTTAAAAGTACTCTGGTGGAAATCGAAAACACATTCAGCCTAGAAACTAGTTGCGATGAAACGCTTTTTCTTACATCTTTCAAACATTATATGGTCGAAAAATGGCTACAAAATAATATGCTCATTGATAGCTATATTCTGGGTAAAAATAATGGATAACTTGATTGAATTTGAATCTATTTTTTAGAAAATAAAAGCAGAGAGTGAGAAGACAGAATCAATATAATTATTTGCTCTTTAAGATCTGACGAGACGATAAATGCAATACAAATCTTTGGAGGTTAGATTTACCGACTGTAGTTTTTTAATTCTATTTATAATAGTCAACAAATACGCAAAAATTAATAATATACGTATTTATAATAGCCAAAACTTACTCTGTAAAAGACTATGTATTTCGTACACATTTTTAAACTATTAAATGTTCGAATATTATCCGAAAAAGCGTTACATCTCAAGAAAAGAACTAGCATTTATCATAGCTATCAACTCATTAACGACCAAGACCCCGAATTTTCAACATCTTTTTCAAGGCCTTTTTTCAACTAAAAGAAAGGTTTGAAAAAATTTGAAAAAGATCATATCCGACGTATTTTGAGCTGATTTTGATGAAGTATCGGGAATTGTTCGACTGAGAAATAGGTCACCATAAAAAGGGATGTAACTCTTGCTTACTTTATTCTTATAGCAAGCGCCTTCGTATCGGATTCGTGATTTATACATAAACCGCATTTGTCTTGCGTTTCCTTTACGAAGAGTGTTAACTTTTACAGAATCTATTTTGTCTCATGGAAAAACTTGGAAATTCGCTCCTACGCATGCGCTGTAACTTTTGCATTAACCATCGACAAATCTAGCAATAAGTCCGTAGGTGAAATTTAAGTTTTGGAGAAACAATATTTCCTTAGCTATATGAGACAAGATATTGGGAACTATATACGATAGCTTCATTCGCGCAGAAATGAAAAAGTTTTCTCGCTTCGTATCAATATTTCATATATTTTATCGACTTCCTCCGACGCCATTTCAGTCCTTTATATTTCTTTCCTAATACGATATTTACTTCGATCAATTACAGATCGCAAAAGTCAATAAAGATTTCAATAACTTATAAAAATCGCACGACGCGTTAGTAGATGTATAAAAATTATTTATCTCGACTTATCCTAATTGAACTGTCATCACTGCCCGTATAATAATAGAAGGACGATACATTCATTCTTATTATCACATTGATATAAACATTGAAGTTTGATTGATATCAACTTTCTGGCTAAACATACTTATATATAAGTACATTTTTATGTAATTGAAAAATGACATTATGATATTGACGATTATTAGTATTCAGAAAAATATTGTTTGTTTTGCGATGACTACAGGATTGGACAGCAGTTGAAGATGAAACAGCATCCTTGTTGAAACGAAATCGAAATACCATATTTCTTCAGACGGTCTCGAAATACCATCTCCTTTCAGCTGCAAACGAAATACTATCTTTGTTCAGCCCACACGCGATCGAAACACCACCATCGTCCTCGCAACCGTCGATTTATAGTTGCGATCTACACCTTTCAATCAAAGCTCGTAATTATATTTCAATTATGAACCGTAGAAAGCGCTCGGCCGCACGTATAATATATATATATATCCCGATCGTATTCCGATTATCCATCCTTCGGACAGAGAACTGGACAGCATATATTCTGGAAAAGAAAAATTCTCGGAAGCATCGGCACGCGCTCTCCTGTTCAAAGCGTTTTATTCGCTTTCGCACGACTGAGCTACGAGAAAATCTATCGCAACAAAAGCCTTCCTTTATTCGTTCCCTCGCATCCACTAACAACACACAGAAAAAGAGAGAGAGAGAGAGAGAGAGAGAGAGAGAGTGAGAAAAAAAAAACAAGTAAAGAAGCCCAAGCTAGATTGGTCGTATACAAAAGATGCGCGGATGCCGGACAACAATAGCCACACGGCGAGCAGTTTAGTATATATGGCCGTAAGAGAAGGAAAGTGATATCGCGAGAACGTGAGTTAAGAATGGGGGATTAAGGAGCTGTGGGCTTGGAGGGGAGGGAGGAGTTCGTTGTAGATAAAGCTGTTATCTCGTTCTTTTTCCTTATTTTTTAAGTCGGAGGGTTGGGTTTTATGCGAGCTGCGAGCCGAAGTAGATTTTAATGAGGTGTAGAGCATGGAAGCATGCAGCTACTAACGATTTAATAACTTTTATTTGAGACTGCGTGTTACCTCAATAATGGTGTAATTTAAAATTATTAACTACGGTGCACGCGCGATTAGATTATCTGGGCTTTATTCGTTTTCGTTACCCACTTTTGCCGAGCGAGATGTTCTATCTGGATTATTTCAGAGATATTTGTTGAAAATGGATCATTCGTGCTAAGAAGTATTATAGCTCGAATATTTATTATTATGATGACGACCGGTCCTTTAAACGAGCGATTGCCGAATACATGAATAAATATTTAAAATGCATTAATGCGCACGATATAATAATTCATTTATGGATATTTTATTAACGGGTCGTTCAGTTTTCGGAATATATATTGAATCAAATGTTTTAGTGAACTTCGAAAAATTTATTTATAAATTAAGTATCACAGAACTTCCCACGTACACGACAGTCCCTTTTTTATACATGATAAAAAAAAACTGTCGACGCATTCGTCTTGCGCCGTAATAATTGGCAGTTTATTCATCGCGAAGCGCATCGTTGTTTACGCCTAGATAGCCGCGCGGCGCGCATTTCCCATAACGGAAAAGTCCGTTGCGATTAATTTCGATTTATGCAGAGAGAGAGAGAGAGAGAGAGAGAGAGAGATAGGGAGCATGTGAAACAGGAGACGAGGACTCTCGAGCGTATTTTTATACTGTTAGCTTAATGCGCGCGTCGCCGCAGCCGCCGCTGCCTTTCGTATCGCTGACTCCTTTTTTATGCATTAATATGTCGCGACCGCTTCGCATGCGTACACACATCCTAACGAGGCTTTCGCTAATAAAGACCGCGGAGAACATATGAGATTAACGTCCGTTCGATATTCCATTGGGTGCGCGTCGAAATGTTGAGGGAGTGACAAGCTGTGAAATTAAATTGCACCCTTTTTATGCTACACGTATGTGCCTGTGTACGTGTGTGTTTATACCGGTACAGAAGCGTGTAGGATGATGGATTCGCGCGTTGCGAGATAGCGAGAGACAAGGCGCTATAGTTTTGTTAAGACGCTCGCGAGCACCGACAGAGCATCTTGCCTTATGAATAATGGCTTTTTCCCATTCATTCTTCCATCTTATGATTTGACGATATGCGAGAGCTGCAGTTGAAAAGCTGCAACATCGCATATAACTAATGTGTTTACGTTTCGTTGAGACGGATCATTCGCGGTTTCGTTCTCCTACGCACGACCGCAGGCAAATTCTCTTACACCTGCCCATTGGGAAAATTTGAATTTCTATAAGTACCATTATGGTGATGTGAGATACTGGCGGCTTATAAAATGCTCTCAATGCGGTCTACCTAAATTTTACAGGTATTGTGTAAGTTTGAACACTGAGAGAAAAATTTCTTTGAATCAAAGACAGTTACATTGCAGGCGGATGATAAAATATTTATAGTTAAATCTAAAAGAAAAAGTTATTGATCTAGTAAAATATTTACTAATTATTGCAATGAAAATTTAATTTTTATAACATCGTATATATGAACTTTTTAAATTGTCAGTGTAGTAACTAAATATTTCATCAAATCAATAAATTTGTCTTCTTCGTTTAATAATAGTAGAGTATACGCCATTACGGAGGAAAAAACTTGGACAGTCCAAGCTTCTAATCAAACTTACATGAGCATTTGACTTGCCTTCTGAAATAGTGAAAATGTTTAACCTTGAAAGAGAGTAAGCCGTTTTCGAGATATCTATGTAACGTTGAAGTTGGGTATTAAAAAAAGGATTTTATTCGCTGGCCTGGATCAATCCTGATCTCGTGGACTTTAAAAACATGATATCTTAAAAAGATTCTTATTTTATGAGTATGTTTATGACCAAACTAGGATATTTCAAAAAAGACGAAACAAACAACTGCAGTTCGAAATTAAAGTAATTGTCAATTTGACTGAAGATATAAGTTCTTAAACGTTGTAAAATTTGCGGTAAGATTACGCGGTCAACAATATTATTTGACTTTCAAGTTTTCTTTCAATACTTACGACTTTTTTTAAAAATTTTTATACCCTACGTTATGCTGTATACTTTAAGTTCTTCAATATAATATCATTCATTTTGTAACGATTATCAATTTCTGATGCAATAAATTAACAATATAAATTTCCATGTTTTTATTATAAATACCGTCATTAGTATATGTAGGATAATTTAACTTTAATTTATAGCAATGCGATGGTTAATATTTAATTTCAAAATGATTTGTTGACTCAACAGTAACTTAAAAATATTAAAAACTGAAAAAAGAAAATACAGAATTTATTATAATAGATAGCGTATCACTTCAAAGTAAGACAATGATAGTTGTATTAAAACCCTCACTTTATAGAAACTTCTCCTTTATTATGCTTATCCTACATTATATTCTATGTATTGCGTGGAATTAGACACCGACATATGTCGTATGATGACGTTGTTACAAGTTATAAGTTAATGTGAGAAGCATTAAAAGCATTTAAAAATTATATTCCTGCATATGTAATCTTAAATAGTCATCATAAAAAATTATTAAAAGCAGTATTTTTTATTTTAAATAAGCATTATTTCGTTTATAGGATACAAAAGATAATGCAATATTTTGTGTCTCCATATACATTTTTATTATTAGGATTACGTTTGAAATCTTTTTATTCTGTATCTTGTGAATCTTACATGTCGAGTTTGCTTTCTTCGTATTCCGGTATATTATAATAATTTTTTTTCAGTTTTAATATAATATTTGAGAATCATGTCGATAAATGTGTACATTTTCTAGAATTTATGCTAGTTTTTACTAATATTTACACTAGAATTTAACTAATATGTTTATAATTTTATGGGGAAATAGGTAGTTATGAAGCCAAAGTACTTTGCTCTTTTTATGTCTATGAACATATAAAGTTATTTAACATTATTTTAGTATTTGCGAAAGTGTAGGTACATTATATCTATACATCAATAATTAATTTTCAGAAAGCTAATTACTGATCATTCAGCAGAAGTTGTTGCACTTTTAAAAAAACCACGACTCAATTTTGAAGTAAAATCGATTGTTTTCAGAACTATTTTCAGAGATCCTTTGAATGAATAACATGAAAAGTTTAGTATCCACCTTTGCGTACTATATGCGATTGTAGAATGAATATTTATGAATATTTGACCGACTGAAAAATAGGTCCGAGAATTTTTTATCTAAGCCGACTATGTATGATGTCATCAAAATTGGCAATTTAATTAAATATTCTACAGACGTACGAAGTAAAAAGTATTCCTTCGAAATCTTGATAAAGTTCCAAGTCGATTAGCTTCATTTAATTTGAAATTGCAATTGCGTGGTATGATGTAAAGTTTTCGATTCAAAGAGTAACTGGATCTGAAAAATATTAATGGCATTACAATCACGAACGGCGTTTCTAAAGTAATTCCTTTTACCACGAAAAAGTTCAAATGTACAATTTGAAATGTATTAGCTAAATTTCTTACATTATTGATTTGCTTAGCAGACCTTGTAAATTTGATATTTCTAATGAATTTTTTTATGGAAATAGAAAAAAAAGCTCTTCTACGCTAGATAAGCTTATCTCTCTTCTTCAAATATCCAAGTTACATCTAAACGAGTCAGTTAATCTCTTGATCTCCCTTCAAAACCAATCATTACGCGCAAACATGTTTTTAAGGCAGTCCAATGTGGCGCTAAAGCAAATACTCAAGTCACTTCATTTAACAGCACGACAAATTTCACCGTCATTTCATTTGTCCGCTGGGCACGAGCTTCTCACGTCCCCTTCGTTTTTATGCGCTCAACAGCGCTTTATTATACTCGCGCTCCCGCTTATTCTACATTAGTACATGACGCGCTTTTACGTACCGCGCCATATAAACTTCTTATATGATTTTCAAACATGCCGCTCTCGCTTTTACGGCGCGCCGCTCTTACAAGTTTACAACTGGATCCGTTGCGTATCGTCTAAATGGAAAAAAATAAGAAAAACGAAAAAAGAAAAGCAAGAAGTAAATCTTTGGCCAGCTTCTACACAGCCTGGTAAATCGCGCATGAGCATAAAATAAAACCGCGAAAGCTGGTATTTGCGGAAAGGGAGGATAGTAAAGTGACGAAAATCTGTATCGATCGATGCGACGGACGCGAGAAATATCTGAAGGCGTGGAGAGGAAATCTCCCCCGCGGCTGCTTAGCGCTGTAAGTAAAATCTCCTAAATCTATACGACAAGAGCTTTTTCCCGCTTTATTCAAGCGAAAGCAAATATCGCGGCACCGTTAGACTATGCATCCTATATGCCATTTCAGATTGCGTATAAAACGCTTTGCCATTCCTTTCATTTATAGACAGTTCAAAATTGAATTTATCAGAGTCCTTTTAACAATTCGTGGACAAAGCATGAAAATTCATACATTAGGGGATAAATTTTCTTTTTATTCGCATAGAAATAGTGCAAGGCCGTTTTATCCATGATTGAATTCAAATCTCAAAGTTATCGAATGCATTGTTTTATGATACAAACAATGTCAAATGTTTCGTTCAACCAGCAGCAATTTTATTTACACAGAAAATACATTGAAAATAGCTGTACATATAATAACTTTGTATCAATAAAAGGAAAATAAGGAATGGTGTATTAAATATCGGAAGTTAATTCTATACCAATATAAGCTGCAGCAAAGAATGGTGGTAAGAATTTATTCAAAAGATGAGATCAGAAGCGAGATCCGCAAGATCGCGGGCCAATAGGTATAAAGCAAAGTCCGCGACGCCCATCCTCCCCGGCACAATGCGTCAAAGCGCGTTATATTGTTTTACAGCTTTTCCGCTGTTGGCAAGACGCGCGCGCCAGTTATAGTGGATGATACATCCATGGATGGCTTGACCGCCGCCGGCGGGCGTATAAGCCTCAAACAGCTGCAGCCTGTCGCGCAATATACGCGGATATCCGCGGGAGATTATGTCATTTTTTAATTCCTCGGATTGTCGCTCGCTCCTTCTTCTTTTTCTTTCTCTCTCTCTCGTCGCCACTACCGATTATTCGTCTTTAGCTTAATTCCCTTTCTTCGCTCTGCTAATAATCCGGCCTTACACTTATAAGAATGCTTGTATGTAGGTGGAGATTTTAATGTCTTTGGAGGACAGGAGAGACCAGAGATTTTTTAATAATGCCGCGATGAATAATTTCACAATTTCCGGAATACCTCGCGCTAAATTGTTTATCACAAAGGATTATGCGCGTGGGGCTTTGCTTGGAAAGTTGGCGGAGACAAGTTTTTCCTTAGGCGCAGGACCGTCCGACATCAGGTTTGATATATAAGTTTTTTAAAGGAAAACGTCGCGTGTGGCTCACAGAGGGGATTCCAGTTGAGACCCATGCGCCAGAATGGAAGCTTTTGTAATTTCAAGCTTGATACCGGGGATTGTGATTTTGATTTATTTTGTCAGGTTTTAATAGCTTAAATTGATACACGATAAAGAAATTTGTTTCTCCGAGGAATTCTTGGTTAACAGACATGGAAATTTCGTAAAAAAAAAGGAAACTGATTTCATCTCCGCCCTGATTAAAGAGGGGGCTGAAGATCTACTTTTTCCCTCACAATTGTATCGTTAAATATAATTTATTGAAATTGAAAATGTATTCACGAATTTGTGTGGAACATCGCTGAGCTTCGAGATAATTATTTTACTCCATCGCTGTCCTCGGAGTAAATTTCCTTCTTTTTTCATACGAAATTTCTTGAAATAACTAGACGCAATGACGCTCGCTGCATACTTTATCATAATATTATATTAGTGAGAAATGCGGTAGCTTAAGTGACTTTTGTCGCGTTTAAATTGAAATAGCTTATTGAATTAGAACAAATTATTCAATATTTAGTTTGAAACAGTGCCGCAACAAAGATACGACTGTCGCGCATTTCTCACCTACTTGTCACATGTCAATATATAACAGCGTCGCAGCGTTTCTATTCAAGTGTTACAAGCGTTACATTATTCGTTTCATAGATTTTATTTCAACTTTGTACTAAAAATGTTATTGTTCACCTCGTTTGTGTGTAAATTCTCCTGTTATTTATTAAAATCTTATAGTTAAACTTAATTTGCAAATTTTTTTTTTCTTTCGTAAGCAAATACTGGGAAACCATATCTGCATTTAATTAAACTTAGGGAAATTATTCTCTTCTTTGTAAAGCTAACATTTATAATTGGTTTAAATGAGATGATTCACACCCAATGATTAAAGTCTTGATGTAAGCAAATTTGGCTTGAAATAAAAGGTTTTGTGTATACGAAATTTAATTAAATTCTATAAATTTTTCTCGCGGGCAATCGAGTAGTGCAACTCACAATAAGAATAAAAAGTAGTTCGCTTTAAGAAATATTACGGTCACAGGTGCGGCACTAACTAAAAGTAAGTTACCGGTAACTTTTAATCGTTTTATGCTTCATGCTTTTTTTCAATTATGATTTTTAATTTTTACTTCCGTATAATTTATCGGATCTACATTGGTTTTAAACTGGGGAAAAATGGCACGTTTCTACATTTATATCAGTTCGATTTAACCAACAACTATTGTAACTATTACGATTAATTCTTTTATTGCCATACTTCCAATCTTTCAATTTAATTTCCCATTTCATGCACCCGAAAAGCACATAGTTTTTTATGATATTTTTTATCGAGTAATGTACATTAAATTTGATTACCAAATATTTGCATACGAGGTCAAAAATAGCACCAGAATTAGTTACACAAAATCCTTGTGTAGCTACTATTTATCATCGGAACGCCTAACACCGACGCGCAATTCGTGCCGATTCAAAGTGGAAAAAGAAACGCACAAATGCGAAAAAAGCTGTCTATTTTCTCGATACATCGATCGCCGCTTCCCTATTATACGGGGAAGCAAAAAGGCAAAGGTTGCCGCACTGGGGCCGTGCAGAGTCGAAGCAAACAAATTATAGAAGAATGGCTCGGTCGCGGCGATCAGTTACAACACGAAGAGCCAGTGGACAGTCGGGTGCAGCGCTCGGAGCGTCGTGGCTTGTTTGTTGAATCGGTGCTTCGTGCTCGAGCGCCGCGGCTGCCAAGCGAGCGATTAGCGCGACAATCGATCCCCCTCTATATCGCCTATGTTATATGTACGGCGCGCGTATGAGCTACAATCAAATGCGAAAATGTCCTCTTTTTCTCGCACAGAGATTTTCCGACTGTTGCGCTCTCTTTTTTGTTTTGCCGCAGCCTTTATGGAACGTGGCTTTGCGCGTCGAAGGGAGAGAGATATTCGATATGGGGGCGCGTTTCAATTTATGCCCATAGTCGTGCTTCATTTCGTTCTTCGCGATGATTTTCCGCGGTCGCATTCGTTATTTAGACGAGTGGGAATTGCGGTGTGTACAGTTGTCGGCTATTGTTGAAAATCTATTCGATTTGCATATAAATTACCGCGAGCTTTAACTTTTTGCCGATGATATATAATCGAATATTGTGTATACGGTATTTTAAAGAGAACTCGTCGTGCTGCTCTTTATGTTTTAAATAGTTTTTCACGAATCGCATTGACATACACGGCGTTTTTCATTAGTGCTAGTCGGAAGCGATATACATTTCATTAGTTTGAAACTTAATATTATATATGTAGGACTCGTTTCTTCGTATTAACACATATGTACTTTATCGACATATTTTTTTGGCTATCAAAACTTCTTGTTTTCTTTTTCTATTGCTACTAATAGTAAAATTTGCATATTTGAGTCCCAATCATAAAAGTTACGAGAACTAAAATAGCGTAACGTCGTTTTACTACAATGACTTGTACAAAAGAATGAAGATAAACTTTGTCGCTTTTTGCAAAATAGTTGGATTACAGTTTGTTTATAATGGCAATAATCTAGCGTCAAGCCTAAACTTTGTTGCAGTATAGAAAATCAATGCATAGTCATCGGCCTTTTAGCACTTCTCGGCAGCGTATAACACACACTGTTTTTTTAACGACTTCCTCCAATTCATCGTCTAGAAAGGGTTCTTAGTAAAATAAAACTCAAACTCTCAGCCTTTAGTTTTATAATTACTATATAAAACGCAGTAATAAAATGAAAATTTATCGCTTGGATTTCTATTGAAAGTTCTTAAACGGGACGATATCCGAAGCATTTATATAAACCCCCTGACAATTAATTTAATTACGTAGGTATACGTCATGACTTTAGTTCATTTTAACTCCCTAAGCTCCTTAAGTCGTCCAAAAGCCCATAAGAAAATTCAAAGCCACTAGTTGCGTGCCTAGACCTTTTTCCGTGTTTCTATTGTTTTGTAAAAGTTAGAATAAACTTTTTTTATGCACACGCAAAGACTAAAACATATTACGAGCCAACGGTTTCAACTCTTTTATCCCTTCCAATTTAGCCGTAACGGCATGAACTTTGAAAAAGGCTATCTTTCTTTCTCTATTATATTTTACTCGTGAATATTGCCAAAAAAAAAAACACTATAAAAGCACCATGAAGCAACAAAAGCTTTAATCACCGGTATCACTTAGTAAAATACACAAACACCATAGGCCGCGTCTCACGCGAAAGTGATGAGCGCGCAAAGCAAAGCAAGAAGCTCGGGCAGGAGCATCAGGAATTTATTGCGGCCTGTTGCTCATATACGAGCTGTTCACCTTATATATATATATATATATAGAGAGAGATAGTGAGTGAAAATCTCTCACCTGTTGCTGCTCCGTGTCAGCCCTCCGAGGCAACCTCGCTCTCGTGCTGCAGCTCCAAAAAAAAACTGACGAGTCTCGGGGTCGCTCTCCACGCAGGACAGCGGTGCCTCTTCTCGCCGGCGGCGCCCCTCGGACGATCCAACAGCTCTGCACTCGAAATATCTCGATGTCCTCGTTCCAAGGATAATGCGAAGTAAGGATGAGGTAGAGCGCGCGCGAGAGAGAGAGAGTTAAAGTACGTGCAGCGTGCAACGCGAGCAAAGTGCGACAGAAAGTGTGTGAGAGAGAGAGAGAGAGAGAGGAAGTCTGTGCGTCCGAGTATATATATATATATACGGTGTGGTCCTCGTGCAGCTCGCGACGCGGGAATGACGACTCCGACGTCGCGACGGCCTCCTATATATGATCGCGCAACGGCAGCAGCAGCAGCAGCAGCAACTCTATACGTTCTCTTGCACACCCCCCAGCAGCGAATTTCTCGCGCGGCGCGCTTGTCTGCGCGAGAGCTGCGCTCTCCTACCCATATACGTGTCCGTAGTAGCTCGCGGACCTCCCCTTTTTTGCTCTCTCTCTCTCTCTCTCTCTCTCTGAGCACCTACGCAGCGAATGTGTGCGAACACGTTGCTTTTCCTCCAGATCCTGTAGGCGACAGCCAAGCTTTTTGTCTCGAGCCTCGACCATTCATTTTTTTTTTTTAAATCGGTCACAGCCCTTTTGACTTTTGATCCGCAGGGTTTCGCTCAACTTATACTCCTAAAGTACGTCGCGTGACGTCGCGAGATGTCCAAACATTGGGGCAGGGCCTGACGTCAGTACGCGGACTTATACAAGGTTTTTTGAATCGTTCTCTGGTTTTATGTTGCTCTGAATCGCGCAGACGTGTAAAGGGTGGCATATAGGTTTTAAAGGCTGCTTCCGGGAATTACTGCTCTTTTCATCGCAAACGAGTTCCGTGAAAGTAATAAATTAATATTGACTATATGCCGGAAAATCAATATAATTGTATTTAATCGTTAAAAAACGATTAAGTATTTTTATTAACAAACTAACGTATATGCGAATACAATTTCACAATTTCTTTTTTTTTTGCAATCGTTTCTTTACAGCCATTGCAGCTTACTACATTTGGTTTGTATATGCACTACAATTGAAAATACAAAATTTTCATTACTATTAAACAAGTAATATAATAAGTATACAATATTATTAAATAGAGTGGATACACTGTTCTGTACGGTAATGAATTAAAAAGCTCAGAACCTGTTGAGGATTTGACTGTTATGTTCTCCCTTAAGACAGAAACAAATTAACACGAGAATGATATTTCTTTTTCTCACCGACACGTGATTAAGTTGAACCGGGATAAATGAAAATTGAATAACAAAACTGAACTTATTTACTCTTTAAGAAATTTCGTTAGCTATTTTGCTTGAAAAGCTTGGTTTGTTTGTTTACTTCAATGATATTATAAAATATTCTAAACTTTAACCAGTTTTCTATGACTTTATACTTTTACTTGACGCGTTGTTCAAAATGATAAAATGATAGATTTTTTCTACGTTTTTCTAAATCTGATTAACAACTGTCACCATAAGTACTCGAACGTTTCAAGCTTTTTTATATCAAGTTAGAGAGAACTTCATCAAAATCGTGAAATACAATTTTTCAGTTGCATTTCGCGGAGTCTATTAATAATTATCTTGTCATTTTTAATAAAAATCATCGATATAAGTAGTGATATCCTTTAAATTGAATTAATTTAGTGCAATTATTTTGTAATATTATTATGTCAAATAGTTTTTCATATCATTTTTTATTAAACTCGAAAATTTTATTCTAAACCTTTATATCTGTATTTTTAGATGAAACCTTATGCTTAAAATAACCTTGCTTAAAGCATTTATTCTTATTAGAGTTAAATTTCGAGTCTAAAATTAGCAAATCTGTAAAACCTTCAATTTAAGTTAACATACGTAGACTTTATTAAAAATATCCTACTTAATTAGAACTTAGGGCAAATCTAGAGTGAATTAGCGGTTTTGTAATGAAGTCCTACTTCAAGGACTATCAGAATCGATACCTGTTTCTTAACAACATACTGTATTTTCGAATAGATTTGTTTTCATTGTATAGATAAATAATAAAACGCTTGTAGATATCCTAACAAGCGTGATGATAAATTAAAGTGAATAAAGATATATTCATTCAAAAATATGCGAGATTACAAATTCGTGGAAAGGCTATATTGAAAATGAAAGTTCACTTTGATTCAAAGCTTTTAGCGATGTACGTCGTACAATCCAATTGATTATTTATACCTTTTGCATCTCTCATTTTCGGCCCAGGAACTTGACAGCCAACAAGCGAGCAGTCTTTTCATACCCGTGAAAAGCCGAAAAAAAGTCGAATGAAAAGAAACGCTAGAGCAGGAAGCGGTTTACATTCGGTGCTGTGTCTCAGGTCACTAATTACACGAGGGTCAAGGAAGAAAGAATACAGAAAATAACAACGAAGCACACATAGAGAAAGAAAGAAAGACGAGGTCGGCGTCGAAAACGGGGTAATCAGGGTCGGCAATTCCGGCAAATTAATTTAGGATGGTCTCGCCGGGGAAGGATCTCCTCGCACTCACACACGGGATAAGAATCGCCTAGACATCTGAGAGAAAGAGATAGAAAGAGCAGTGCGACCCCCCCCCCCCTGCCGAAAGCCTATGGGATCTACTTTTCCTAGCGCAATATCTCGGCCCCTCGGAACGTGTTTACCCGCGTATTCACTCGCTGTGGGGATATCAGCTGCGTGCAAAACTTTTCCCTGTTTACGGCCGATTGTGTCAGCGCTTATACTACTGCCACCGCCGCCGCCGCCGCCACTGCGTGTCCGTATATACGCACGTTCGTTCCGAATTTATTCTTAATTTGCACCGTTCCGCTACCGTTTCTCTTTCTCTCTCTCTCTGTGTGAATGCGTATAGGGAATGTGATTGGATAATACGGCGAAACTATCCCATTAAGCTCGTCCGCACTTGTCGCTTCGTTATTGAATTACGCAGCACGCTGTGGTTTTTAGCTGAATTTCATCAGCACGCTGATTATTTTTCGATGATTTTCTGTACTTCATCGTGAAACGGGTATATAATGTAATAATTTATAAAGAAATGCTTGTTTGTATACAAAGCTTTCATCTCATTTCATTTTTTATAAAAGAAAGAGAAAACTATTAAAATCTTGCGGAGTATCGGTTTATTGTATTCGGTGCTTTTTGTTGCTCATTTTAACATTGTAATATCATCATGATATTGCTCTTTATACAAAGTTATGTCTACACTATAATTTTGATTATTATTAGCGTTGGAAATAAGGAAAAATTTATGCTTTATTTCAATTCTATGAGGGATATCTGAGATAAAAAGAAATTTGTAGGATGAAAATCAAGGTCGTGTGTTATTAATGACGTTCGGGGTGTATCCTAAAGATTGATTCGCGTGTAATTAGTATATCTACAAATAAATTGAAATGCAGATCAAAAGCGGACTAATGATAGAATTGGCTAAATATGGAACATATTGATTATTAATATTGGTCTTATTGCCCAATTCAAATATGGCGGTTACGTATATAGGACATCTAGCTGTCTCGTCATTTTCATTCACCGGCGCGCAAATATTAATTGATATTATAAAATTATAAATTATTCCTTAAATAAAAAGTAGGAATCGAATTTAATTCTTTATATTTGAAAAATGTATAATTATATTCTTTTATTTCGTGCTTTCCTGATTAGATATATCGGTTTAACACCTTGTATAATGTTTAATTTAATTGATGTTTGAGTAAAATATAAATTGTATCGGAAGCGTTAATAATTACAGAATTCTCATGAAAATGTAAAAGCAAAATAATGATAAATCTTGATTTCGACGTTTGGGACGCGAAGGAAGGTTCTATTTCATCTGCGCACGAAGAAAGGTTCTATTTAGATCGCGCGTGGAGAATACCCTACTTCATTTGTGTGCGCAGAAGCTTCTAATGTTATTACTACATTTTTAACAGAGTTCTCACCACTCGATCTAAAATCCTTTTACGAAATCGAACCTTCGCGAGCAGATAAAATAGAACTTTCTCTGCACGTAAACGAAGTATAGGTCTTTTCCAGTGTGCAAACGAAATAAAACATTCTTCATCCCAATCGCTCATTTTTAGCAAATGGAGTATTTAGACTATTTTCGTCCAGCTTTCTGAATTTATAACTAACAAGGAGAGTCTACATTCTCTGGGTCACTGATTTTTCCGAGACTATACAGAGATATTCTTACGAAAAATGTGAGATGTGTGTCCTCGGCTTTAGTGCCAATAGGCCCTAGGACTCCAATTAAGGTCAATTTTATCAAAATGTATAAAAAATCATGACTGACCTTGAAATTTTATAGCAAGACCAATATAAAATGTTACAAAATTTAGTTAATTTTTGACGCGTTTTACAACTCAAATAAACGATAAATTTTAAGGCCCAAAATTTAGTCATTTTTAGATTGTTCATAACTTTTGAATAGAAAGTGCTAATATAAAATATAAATGAAATCTTATTATCTATACTTTTGATATATTTTTGTAATATATTCTATCTATAATATAATTGGTCTTGTAACAAAAGTTTAAAGACAACTATAATTTTTCAAATATCTTAATTAATTGGGCCTTAGCTCGGCCTCTAGAGCCCATTAGGACTAACACCGAGACACGTATCGCATCTTTTTCGCTAAAGAATGTATCTGTAAAGTTTCAATCAAATCCGTGACCCGGAGAGTGTGGACTCACCTTGTGAGCTCGAATGAAGATTCAGGAAATATGTATTTTCGCGAAAATATCTTTAACGACAGTTTGGTTCCTAGTTTTGGATTCCAGATTCTTTTATACCTATACCAGATATAACGTAAAAAAGTGTGGACGTTTTTACTGTACTTGTATGAAATTCGTTTCATTGCTTCTGTTCAGTTGAAAAAGTAGTAAAATACAGGATTTTATATCTTTCGTAACTGAGCCAAGTCGAAATCTGATCGAATTTCCGTAAAAATTGTGTAGAAATTCATTTTGTGAAAACACTTGCTCTTGTCATTCTTATCGCATTTAGTAAACTAATTTAATTGTAGTGCACTTTAGCAATACGTAAAAACAGGAGAAAATTTATTTATTTTCTAGGATACAAAATAAATAAAAGTTCTCCTTTAAAATAATATGTAGGCTCTACCTTTTACGACTTTAAACGTTTAATTATCAAATACTTACACAAATTCCGCTTTTTACATAGTTTTTATATTATCTATATTTTGTACGACATAGAGACTCTAACAGCTTTGACTATTTGCTTTCATTAAGTAACTTTTATCAGTAGCAAGAAAGGTCACATTGCTCTTTTCTCATTCCGTTTTTTTTTTATATTCAACTCATTCTAATATCATAGAAACGTTCGTTTGTAAATAATTCAAATGATATAGTAATTACGAGTCTCAAATATATAAGGGAAATATAAGCTAGAACGTAAAGAAAGAGAAAAATGATATAGAACTGTAGCTATACGATATAAGGAATCTTTAAGAACACAATTCAGACTGTCATTCGAAGTATCAGAATCGCAGATATTCGATTTAAGGAAGGAAGCCAACATTGTAAATTTGAAAATCGAATTTTTCATACATTGATAATAAAAAGAAACCGACAACCCATTGATTTCTAAGAAATGTCCAGAGCTTCGATCAGTTTCGCTTAACGCGTATTAACCCATATAATATACGTATAAGTGCCGACGTATCCTTTATCCCGACTGCTCGTAAAGGGGCTCGTCTTCCACTTTTCGACTCCGTCCGTGCTCGTAAAATCGCCGTCGAATGAAAAATCGCTCTATAGCGAGGGCGCGTGTGCGCCCCAACGACGGGTTAAGAGAAAAAAGCTATATAGAGATGAGTTTGTTATGCGTTTAACTGGGTGTGTTGCGAGTGCGCGTGCAATTACAGAAGTAAGTGCACGATTGAGACATCGATTAGGCGGGGATGGGATGGGAGTAAAAATGTGCCACATACGCACGTGCTTTTACGGTCAATCAGAGTGAGTGCAGCTGCAGCCGATTCGGGATGGGTAATTTTTTTTTTCTCTATCGGCTATACGCCAGCAGGAGAGGAGGATCGCATCGACAGTTTCTTTTTTTCGCAGCTGCCGATTGCTAAAGTTGGAAAAAAAAAAAACATTTTACTCAGCGTGGGATTGAATTATTTGCTTTGGTACCGCTGGGATTCCAGTTTTTAGATTATTAGAACAGCGCCGCTACGCGGTAGCTGTTTGTTTGGGGGTGACACTTTTCCCACAGCTGTTAAATTTAACTTTTAACGGATTATTCATTTTAGGATTTGGAATCGAAATCGATATACGTTATTGTATTTTTAATTTTTAGTTAAGGAGGATCTTTCGTGACTTGGTACTCATAGTAATAACTAAACAAAATGTTTCTGGGTGAGTGAATATCTTATTAGCATAAAACGTACTTATTGGTATTCGAGTATTTATGTTTAAGAAAATATTGATGAATGTCATAAATGGTGACTTTGACTCACGTATCGTTGCCTATACGTGAGTATGATGGACACCTTCGGGTCAGCTAGACAGGATGTAAGGGCCCCTTCAGGCAAAAAGAAAAAGAACAGGAACAGTTTAGAATACATTGTTTCTATATCTATATATACGAGGAATAAGAGAAGTAAGGCCTCGGACACGCTAAAAGGAATAGCGAACGAGGAATAAGAATAACATTGGTAGTATATCTGTATATGTATACAAGGAATAAGGAAGAGAAGTTAGCCTGTCCGAGGCCTAAAGGCCTACAGGCAAAAAGAAAAAGAACAGGAACAGGAACACAAATATGGTTTAACTGTTAGTATTTTCGACTAAGTTTCTGAAAGTTAAATATTTGAACATTACGAACAAAATTTTTTGCTTACAATTATTGCGTAGAAGTACATAAATTTGTTTCTCATTCTGATTAAGTTATAATATAACCTCATAAGGGAGTTAAGAAAATTGTGCATTTTATAAATTCAATATTTCACTGAAATGAAAGGGAACGTACACTATTTTTTTTTAAATAACAATTAACTAATTCATGAGTGCAATTCTTTAATTATGGCTCAATGTATTGTTTTTCATATTGTGGGAGACCCTCCGATCCGGTGGGATTTAATTAATTGAATTTGAATTCCGAGAGTACAATATTTTTTGTATTCGCGCCTCTGCGTAATAATGAAACCATGAAAATTCATTTTTATTTTATACAAAGCTGTATCACATGTGCTCTTAATAAATAATGAAATTCCTAGCTTCATAAGCGTAGAATCTCTTTCTATTTTCTCTATGGTATAGTTTAGAAATAATTTTAAATTTCGCGGAAGTGACAGTTACGAGGTCGACAACAGTTATAGGGATATCTGGCCTGAACATTTTCCTGTTTCATGGTGCAAAAGAGGAAGGGAAGTTCGAGGTTATCTATCTGAGAAAAAGGAAAGGCATGTTTCATGGCTAAGAGATAAAATACACCATACAATCGTAGATATTCACCATCTTGGATGCGGTAAGAGCGTGACAGTTGCAGAAACAACGTTGGTGGTTTAAAAAAAACTCCCAGAGACAGAAATAATCAATCCCACCGTCTCTTACTCTTTCAATTTTATATATTTAGCATCGAAGGTTATATCGAAAAATAATTCAACAACCATAAAGATTTTAATTTTATTTATGCAATAAAACCTCTAATCGAACCTTCGAAACGTATTTTATTTAATTTTCATTTGGAAACTAAAATTTTCGCTCGGTCCTAGAAGTTCTTCCCATCGTTTAAATTTATACAGTACATCAATTGTAGAATAAAATCTTTTATGACTGACACTTGCGCGTAACAACTAAAATATATATCTACGCACACGTTTGGGCGCGTTAACGAAGCCGCAGAGAACGAAGGAAACACTTAAGTAAACGCCACCAGGAAATGCGCGCACTTTAAGAAACCGAAGTGGCTCGTGCGTCTCATATTAATCGAAGCCTTCGGCGATTGCGGGGGGTGCACGCGGCAACAAAAAAAAAAACACCTCCCCATCGAACAATGGGAAAGACGCGAAAACTGACGCTCGCAACAATGGCCGAGTTTCAAGAGAGAGTATAACACGGGAGCTTTTCGTCGCAGAAAAAAAGACAATCGCGAGCGGAAAGGCGGTTAGTCGTGCGAGCCGAACTGACAAGTATCCCATTTACCTTCAGAACTATTATATATAGGGAATCGACGAGTCAAGTCACGCAGACCTGCCCGTATAGCGCCTGTGTATGAGAGGAGAGCCGAGAGGGCGCGAAAATGAAAAATCCGAAAAGTTGCGCTCCCTTGAGAGAAAGAGAAAGAGAGATGCGACGACGAGGACGACGACGACGACTCAGGCGCTTTTATTGTGCGCGCCAATTGGGGAAATTCTCCCTTTCTTCTTTTTGTACGACTTTTCGAGCGCACGCCGAAGGTTCGCGATAATAAGGAGGAAGGTATCAATGGAGGGTATGACGACGATAACAATAACAATAACATTCGCTGGGAATGAAAGTTGTTTTTTTTATACGCATAAGCTCACGCACCGTGACGATCGGAAGAAAAGTTGTGCCGCGACGGAGATCGGAAGCAATTGAAGTCGACCGCGGTCATATTCAAATTGTTAATGCGTGACGTAGGTATATACACGCATTAACAGTCTATTACTCCACCGAACAAAATAAATTATAATATACGTGCGATCGATTTATTAGGATGTACAATGTGTGCGTGGTGACTATTCACGCGACGACGCGCGATTAATCGTGAATTATTTTCGCATGAATTGCGAATGGTGCATTAATTATTTTGTTGGTCGAGTCTAAACTGTGTGTAATGACGGGAATTTCAATTTGCCTATGCGCCTGGACGAAGTCCTGCACACAATGCAATTTTGGTCGCGAAAATTTAAGCTTTTAATTGATATATTGTGCGAAAGGGTGTATCATTTTTTTCATGCTTGAAAAAAGATAGCGGCAGCTAATCTCTAATATTATCTGATAATCTATCAATGTACTAAATTAAAGTAGATAATTTTACGGGAACGAAAAAATGTTGTCCGTTGCGTATGTGAACCGGGACTGTTGGTTGCCTTGCTGTTGAATTTCATTATAACATCAGCGATTATCAATTGATAGCTTTTTAGTTTATGACGATAACTTTTAGGTAAGTAGATGCTATTCATATATTAGTTTAGCACGTGAGACTTGATAGTACATGTAATGAATTGAATTCTGAAACGGCCGTCGGAATTGATTGCCTATCATGCTTTTGTTTCTAAATTCTTCCTTTAAACGATTCATTTTTTAAATGTAAACTTATAATTTTGCAATTTATAATACTTATATAAGTATCTTATTTTAGTAGTTAAAAAATGAACCGAAAAGCGATTAACTTCGTTTCGGTGTGAACCGAATATTTTTTATACAATTATTAATGGTCATCAGCTGTTTACTATAGACTCTGTTGATCACTTGTGCCGTAATGAAGCAAAATTGGATGGAAATTTCATGCACCGATATCTCTTGCTTAAGCGTCGTAGATTATATCTGGAAATTGCTTCATTTTGCCACATAATCACTAACTTGGTAAACAAAGTTAATGGAATTTGTAGAAAAGCGCATTCAAAACGAATCCCATAGACCTCCTCCGCCCACTTGCTTTATACAGGGCTAACGGAACAGTCACCTTCATTAAAACTAATAAATCGATCCTCGAGCTTTATAATGAATTTCTCAGCCTCGGACGCAACGAACCAAACGCCGCGGAGTCGAAATGGCGATGATTCATCAATTTTCAATAGTCTCGAGAGCAACTCTCGGGCGTTTCAGCCTGCAGCGGATCTCGGCTCTCGAGGAGCGTCAAATCGAGATTCCATCAAGCGTCGACTGGCCGATTATCCAATCGGATGCGCATATACAACGGCTGGGTGTTTGCGATTCTAACCGGCGGGAGGGGCGACCCAGCCAAGAGGAGATTACAAAAGACCGCAAACTCGCACCGCTTTACATCGCCGCAAATGCGACTGGGATAGAGAGATATACATCGAGTGGTTACGCCTCGTTATTGTGTCTTATCGCCAGTATCCTCTTTATTAGTCATGGCAGTCGTTGGACTACGATCGACTTTTGCGTCGTACTGCCTTTGCCGAGCTTTAATATCTCGCTATGTGTGCGAGATGATAAGGCGGGTTTATTTTGAGGGTCTATATTAAAAATTCATATCCACCTGCGCGCGTCTACGCTCTTTTTTTTCTAGGATCAACATAACTGGCCAGAAATTGGATATTTCGCGGGCGAGCTTATTTTTATTTTATCGGTTTTCGTATATAGTGGCAATTATCTCGTAATCTTGCCTTATTGGTGGTGCGCCTCTTTTTTGGTTTCGTTTAAGTACCTTGTTATGAGCATTTCTTTTGAGTTTTTTTATTTCATTTTAACGCGTAAAAGCTATTTGGTAGCATCAAAATATTTAATGAAAAATATTATGAATGAAGAAATTTGGGAGACGACACGTTTTCTGCTCTGTGGGTGGTAATTGGTTTGACCACGAGTTGTAGCACTCTTTTGTATCAGACAAAGCAAATGAATTGTGGTTGATGAAAAAATGTTACATTTAAATCAGTGTAAATTGAAAGATGAGGTCTCGATCACGAGATACCACAATGCGGTTACAAGAATTAGTGCATTGAAATTAATCAATATCATTCCAGATTCATAGCTTCTTTTACATCTACCTATTCGAATTCCTATTTTAATTCAAGTGTAACAATTGGATAACAATAATGCCAAAATATTTATAAAATTATTTTCCATTATTTATTGAAACATATTTTTAAGGTTTTAAAGTACAATATCATTTACATTATTAAATACATTACATATTTCTTGCAATTAAGCCACTCTTGTTATACTTAACTACTAGCTCTTAGTTGTTATATTAAACGAAATTTATAGGATTATTCTAGCTGTATGATTCTTGGTTCAAAAATGTACCGCGCGGTTGCATTAGATTTGCGTTTTAAACCTAATACCAAACAAAAGATTTGAAAATAATGAAATACTAATACTTCTACACGATCAATTGATCCCGCTAAACAGCAACAAAAACTGACTCTATCAAACTTTATCCTAACATCGGTTAAATCACATATAATCCCCCATCCTTATGGGATTCCTAAAGAACCGCTTAAGTTACAAGTGCAATACATATTATATACAGACGTGCTTAGTAAACGAAATAAATTAAAGTTTAATCAATACATACAATATTCAATCGTACTCGAATGACAAAGTACTCCTCATTAGCTATACAAGATTCAGACTTGGGCATAATATAATCGAATTGAGAAAATGCATTTTCAACAGAAAAGCGTATCGCGGAAAATTAACGCTCAAAACTTTGTAATATTATTTAACAAAAAAAGCTTTAAACATTATATCATCGAGAAGCTTCGATCGGTTTCTTCGCGAAAACAGAGGATCAGGAAGTATACAGTTTTTCAACGAGAAACTTGCCCACCTCTTGGCTCATCGCTTCTTTCAGCCACGCAAAAACAGATCGAACTAAATAAAGAACTTCGGTATAAAATGCGCGAGCGAAAAAAATCGTGTTTGGGAGAGGAGTGGGAAAGTAAGGGGTAAGGAGGTGACGAGGACTGTCATATTGAATAAATTCACTCGAAGCATGTGTGCGTGAAACGTCGTCGTTGGAGCGACAAGAAAGTACAGCGAGTACATAGGCGATACCGCTCTATCATCAGCCCTTCTTATGGTTCCACTTCTTGGCGTCCTCGTGCTCCCCCTTCTTGCCGTGCTTCTCCTCGTGGTGGTGATGGTGGTCGTGTCCCTCGTGGACGTCGTGGCCCTTCTTCTCGTGGTGGTGGTGGCCCTTCTCGTGTTTGCCCTTCTTGCCGTGCTTCTTCTCCTCGTGGCCCTCATGGTGATGGCCCTTCTTGTGGTGGCCGCCCTTCTTGTGGTGGTGCTCCGTGTGGTAGCCGCCGTCCTTGTCCATGTCACCACCCTCGTGGAACTCGTCGAAGAACTCCGTCTTCTTCTCGAACTCGTCCTACACAAATATCATTTGTCGATAAATTCTTAAAGAGACTTAAAGAGCAAATGATCATAAAGTATCGGTATTGCGTGTCTAAATTATTAATGATCAATTTTGGTTGCGAAAATTGAAACTTTTAATTAATAAATTATGTAAAAGGGCCTATTTTCTATCATTTTTTTCATGTTTGAATTAAGATAGTCGTAAGTACTCTAATAATATCTGATAATCTATCAATGTACTAAGTTAAAGTAAAACTATTATTTATTATTAAATTGCTATCTGTTCATTTAGTCATAATTAATATGTATAAAGAGAAATACAAACTAGTGGAAATAGTATTAGAGGAATATCGTTAGAAACTGAACACATCGATGAGCTTCTAATCAGAAATTTATATAATGAGTAATAGAAGCGTGAGTAGCAGGATTCTTTTTACGCCAAGACTAGCTATACCGAAATTTTCTTTATTTTCGAAATAGCAAAGCTACCAACACTGTCACCTTTGTGCAATAAAACTTTCACTTTTTAAAAAAGACCTGCCCATGTGGCAACAATAATTATTATATCCATACCTTTTTATGAATTACGTGCTCGCCTTTAGTGCTATGGCCCTTATTGTGCTTGCCTTTTTCGGTAAAGGCATGCTTCTTCTCGCCCTCCTCGCCTTTCTCGTGATGCGCGTGGTATCCTGCCTCGTCATGATCCTTCTTGTCGTGCCCTTTCTTCTCGTCGTAGTGGTGGTCGTGGCCCTCTTTATCGTGGTGTCCCTTTTTCGCCTCCTCGTGCTCGTGAATTTCTTTATAGTCCTTTATACGGTCCAATTAAGCGTGAAATAAAATGAATATTAAATATAATTGACCGACTTTCCTAAATATGCGACGAAAACCAGAAATAATACTGAATCAAATTTAAAGTAAAAAATTCTATCAATGTTATACCTATATGTATAATAATGGAATATCATTTAAAACTTTATTCTTATACGAATATTAATATTTTAGAAGCAAAAATTGTTTTTGAACTATTTTTCAAAAAATAAAATTGCGTATTAAGTTCACTTAAAATTTACGTAACCACATTTTTACTATTGCAAAACTTTACCTTTTCGCCCTTTTCGCCGTGTTCATGGTGTTTTCCTTCATGATCCTCCGCGGCTCCTCCAGACTCTCCTTCGTGATGTTCTTTCTTCGGCTTGTGATGCTTTTTATGATGATGATCGGCTTCCTCGACCAAATCTTCGTGGTCCCCTTTTAGCTGATGAGGCTGTTGCACCTTTTCTAGCTGCACGTTTTGTCCTTGCGCCTGGTCGTAATCTGGATCTCTCTGCGTAGATGGAGTGTCGATGTATTGAACTCGATCTTGATCATAGTCGGGCTCTACTCTCTTGTAAGTTTCAGATTGCAGAACTGGCTTAGTTTGTACCGTCGGCTGATCGTATTCAGAATAATCCGAGTTTTCTTCTCTTACTTTATATGTTGGCCTTCTTGTTGGTTCTTCATCAAGTGGTTCTTCGTATCGTTCAACATGACTGTAACTGTAGTGTCCATCTTTGTTATTTTTATGATCTTTTGGATTTTCATCATGGCTGCTTTTATCATCTTCTTGGTCTTCATTGTTACTATTCTCATTATAATCATTGTAAGTATCCTCACCAATATATTCTTTGTATTCATTAGTTTCCTGACTAGCCGCATTAGAGCCCGTATCGTCTTGTTTAACACTTTCTTGAGCTTTTGGAATATAAGTCGGTCGCACTATTGTATCGTAGCCTTGATTCTGCTCGACTGCAATCGTTGGGGGTATGACATCCTGTTCATATTCAACAGTTGAAGGGACCCGATTAGGTCTTGGTGGAATATTGGTATATGCAATTCCTTGTTTGGCAGGAACACGAGTTGTATAAACTTCTGTCTGCTCAGTTGATGAATTCTGGCGTGAAGTCTTGCGTCGTCGTGGAATATTTTGATTATATGTAACTACTTTTTCTTGCCTTTCTGGCACAGTTGAATATGTCAGCGCTTGCTCCTGTTTCGATGGAGTGGTCGAATATGATGATACTTGTTCCTGCCTAGGTGAAACAGTTGAATATGTCTGTAGTTGTTCTTGTCTTGTTGGCGCAGTAGTGCGTACTATCGATTGTCTTCGTCTGCTTGGAAATCGTGTGTGGGCGTTGGTTTGTTCCTGACTGGATGCAGCAGTCGGACGAGCACTCACTTGTTCCGGTCTCCTCGGAATTGTGTACATAATCGGCTGCGCCTGCCTTGTCGGAGTCGTGGACCGAGCGATCGCTTCATCTGCAGGTACAGTCGAGTGCATTTCATCCTGCTCTGTTGATGTATAGTGTCGTATGTTACTATTGCGTCTTAATGGGATTGGTCGATAGGTAATCGATTGTTCCTGACTCTCAGAACTCACTGCTACGCGAGGTGTGAACTGCTGATGTCTCGGTGTGATCGGATAGACCAGAGCTTCTTGTCTAGTTGGAGCAAACGTTCGAGAATTCTGTCCAAATGGACTAGTCGAATAATCATTCGATTGTTCGACTGAACTAGTAGGTCGAGGCAAGGTTTGTCTCGCTGAAAAAGTTGGATAAGCTAGCGTCTGTTCCACTGACGAAGTGGATGGTCTAACTAAATTTTGCCTCAAAGGAGCAATTCTTGCCGAGTGGACCGATGCTTGAGCCGTTGGATTGATATCGACCGGGAGCGCGAACGGCCGAGGTATTCTGTCGTTCGCTACTAATAAACTAGCTTGCTGCCGAGGCTGTATCTGCACCTGTGGTAGTTGGTAAGGTTTTGCAGGCTCCTGTGTAGGTGGGTTCCTTTGAGGCCTGCGCCTCTTTTTCTTCAACGTCGGAGTAGTGGATACAGTCTCAATCGTCTCGCTGCTTCTTTGCTCCGCGACTTTATTATCCCTGGACCTCGAAGCGATTTGGTAATTATCCCTGGATCTAGCTACATTAGCCGCCGGCGTTCTTTCCGTCAATGGAGGATAGAGTGGTAAAGGAGACGAGGGAGAAGCCACTTCCTGATTATTTCTTGAAAAGGATCGAGAAGAAGGAGATGGTGGTACAGATGAAGTTGGACGTTGCTGCTGCTGATGATGCTGATGTACCTCCAATATTTCCGGGTTCACCGATGCTACTTCGTAAACGTGCCTCGGGGATGAAGCATCTTCTGCTATTTTAGATGCATCGGCATCCTTGACTCCCCTTTCAAACTTTGCGCTCGCTCGCGTCTTTGATTGTTTTCGCGGGACTTCATAGTATTTCTTTTCGAGTGGTAACTGAGTTGTTGTGCGAGATGGCTGACTGGCATTTTCTGAGTTGAAGATTAAAAAAAATTTAATTATCTGCTCATAATTGTTGTTACAAAGAGTGCTAGAGAAGTTATAATTTACAATAGGAAAATTTGACTCATAAATGTTTCAGTTATGTAAATTATTAATTAAGTTGTTAAATAAATCGTTAATTAAATCAATATTATTTATTTCTCAATATTGTTTTCTAATTCATTATTGATTTGTCTGATAAAAATATGTCAAATAATTATTTAAAATTATCACTTGTATCGCACTTAATTAAATTTCTTTTCTTACCAAAGGTTTGACCATTTTTTTTAACTTTACTATCAGCTTTCTTCACATCAAGTTTTTGCGGTTCATAAGCAACAATCGATAGCGCTTGTTGCAAACTTTCGGCATCTTGTAGTATATCGTAATCTTTGTCTGAGAAAACGAAAGGATTCACAGGAAAGATGGTTGTGGTTTCGACAGAATGATTGGACGAATTCTGTTCGTTTTTGAACTTTTTCGATGGAGGACTTGCTGTTTTTCCTGAACACTGTAAAACCTATCAAATTGATTTTGTAAGTATTGTACATCAAATTCAAAAATTATTATTGTTAATTAAAGGTTTTATTTCATGCTATAATGCTCACGAATTCTATTAAAGACCATGACTTTTCAACTTTTTTATCAAGTTGCATATACCTTACAAACTATAAATAGTCTCAGTGCATTTAAGGTTTTTATACAAAGTTTCAATAATGAAAATAAAATAATGAATTATTAATAAAGAATTATTTAATATTTAAAATGCAATTATTCTAATTATTTAAAAACCATGCAATTGAATTTTCTAAACAGAACAATCATATAGTCCTTAAGTAGAAAGATCTGCACTCAACAAAATCGCCGCATCACTTGTATCACTTAATCCTTATTACACAAATCGATAGTCCAAAAAATCATCGGATAAAATAAATCACACACTATACGTCACTCCCTTAAGAATCCCCACATAAACGAATGAAAATTATAAAAGAAGATAGTTAATCCGTAGTACCATGTATATCGAAAGTACAAGTGCCGTGGCGGTTATCCGTCGATTCGCTGTCATGATCATCTCCGATCGGATAGCAGACTGAACGGAGCTGGTGTCAGGCGCTGGCAATTATATCACCTCGATTCAATCGGAAAAGGCGCACTCGCGAATGATATGACAATTTCACAGTAATCTTACCTAGTCAGTGTAGATGTCGATCCTGGGCGCGACAGATTCGTTGGAAACTTTGGCTTCCTCCTTTCTCTCTCGGAGTTGCACAAGACCGAGCCCGCCGAACTATGCGAATGCTTGAGCGCCGCGCGTTGTTCGGGATTTCAAGGATCGGAAATCGCCGTGACGGTCTGTCACATTTTTTTTCCACTCGGGCTCACCTCTATAGCATTGCCCGTCCGAGGCGCAAACAGCTGCCCGAGCCAATCCGTTAATTAAGAGCCCGATAAAATGATGTCATTATTACGATTGGTAATAATTGCCACGCGTCGGGCATCAAGTTATGCTCGGTTCGGCCCGCTACGGCAGTTATTGCCGCACTTTTAATTGTTTGTATATTTTGAAATGACACCTTTTTTGTACGTCTAACCCCTTCGACAATGAGGCGATTGCGCAATGCAGCTGCTGCTTGAAAATCAATCTCATAATGTGTACACCCGTTATTTATAGTTCATTGTGCAGAATATTAATGCTTGCCTTTTCGCAACGATTAATGCCAATTGCAAAATGTTATAATTGTGTGGAAATAAATGATTATGTGTTTAGCGGTGTGCGGATACCTTAATTACCTAAACATGATCATAAATTCTTGACAGACTCTAACTTTAGCTTCTAGATGGATTTAATAAAAACAGTTGGACAGGGTTTAATGGGTCCGTTCGTGTGAAAACCAACCGACACAAGTTTTGTCATTTCAATAAACGGAATGGCTCAGCACATAAAAATTTATTGTACAATAAAGTCAAGTACCTGCTGCAATCTAATAAGTTTTATGAGTATTTAAGATTATTGTTTTATAATTATAAAATTTAAAAAGGTAATTCACAAGTTCATTAAGTAGCGTAAGCATTTAAGCTAAAATACCTAGTGATTTTATGATTTACTATAGATAAGTGGACACGTCAGTTTATGAGCACTTTCCTACATCTGTGATTGGTCAAATGTGCGCAGACACTATAGAGTCAGTCAATCAACAGCATTGTCTAACCATTGGGTCTTTTACCTTGTTGTGATTTCTCATTTTATACTTCTACCATTTCTGTTGAATATATATATTGGTATTGTTGCATGCACACAAGTAATGTGCAGAATTTTCGAACTTCTAGTGGCATTTAAATTTATTATAAAATCTGTAGGCTAAGTTTATATTTATCATGTCACATATTATTTGTTCGATGTAATTGGGATTCATTCTTGTGAATTCCAATTACATTACATTTTACTAAAACTTTATTTTTATAGAAATAGCTATTTTAAGTATCTAAAGAAACATTTTTAACGAAATCAAATTTCAATATTTGGTTTTATAAATATATAAAATTAATTTGATTGACAAATTAATATTAAATGTTTTTTTTTTTAATCGTCAGTTGGAAAGTTTTGAATACAGTGAATTTACTAGTCATTAAAAGTAGTTTTCATAACTGTATTGTACGCGTGCTTTAAAACGGTATTATATATTCAGTTACGGTCTAATGCAGGAAAGATATCGTGTACACGGGGAAACACAAAAATATCAAAGTCCGTAATTATGCCGATAATAACCAGAGTCAAGCAAAGCGAAGCTATTTCCCTTTTTCCATCAAAAAGTATACATGAATACGACGCGTTCGTTTACCCTATTTAATCTCGCGAGATGTAGACAAAGGATTTACGGCACAAGTGAGGAGTGGAAGTATCAAAAAAAAAAAGAGCACAACAACGAAACAACGCGCGGCGCACAGCAACGCTCCAAAGGGGTGTAACAGAGTGTGACCAATTTCACGCCGACTGTTTTCACTTTCCTGCAAAGAATTGGCCTATCACGGATTCACAATAGAATCGACGCCCAAGCCAACGGATATATACTCTCGACAAGCCTCTTAATATAAATTTCAGTCTACTTAGGATCGGCGACCACGATATTTCGCCTCTCTGTTTAAAACCGAGGAGAATCGTGGCTTGGTCGATCAGTCAAATTTCTTTACTCGGGACGATTTTGCAATCGGGCCATTACAAAACGCAATTGCATAGAAGTACGCGGCTGTACCATAAGTTTCCGCGCACATCATTACACTATTGTAGCCGATTGCGAAAATAAATTTTCAGACCAATTTCAGTTTGTTTATCAGTCTTTAATAATTAATGGGTGTATTTTTATAATGAGTACCAGGTGTACACTTTTTATACTTTATCGAGTATTGTACAGAAATGGATTCTATTTACAGGTTTTTACAACTACAATCTATCAACTTTAATAGTTGAGTAATGGTAAAACGTTATTCCGATTGTACAAATAGGATAGGTAAGAGAGAAGCGATAATTTTAAATAGATGATTTTGTATGCGATTGAGTTTTCCATTTGGATTAAAATAGATTGTACTATTATTGATAACTGTTCGCTTCTTGTTTCAGTGTTTGTGAGACCAATGCTTGCCATCACCGTGATGACCCTTTTTCCCATGTTTATCGTCATGATCATGCTCGTGAGAATCTTTTTCATCGACGTGATGTCCTTTGTGCGTGTCGTGATGATGACCGTGATGATGTTTCTTTTCTCCCCCACCTTCTTCCTAGAATTTTAATTTTCAAAAATGAATCTTTAATCTAAACTATAGAGAAACGGAAAAATACTAACAGATTCATTTATTTTCGACTTAACAGATATAATTTAATTTAGTTCTTATGAAATTAGAGGAATAAGACATTTCTAATTCTTAATTATACATCATAAATTACCTCGTGCTTCTCTCCCTTATGGTGTCCTGATTTGTGATGTCCACCCTTGTGTCCTTCATGTTCATGATGATGTCCGCCGTGTTTTTCGTGCTCATCGTCTTCATGGAACTCGTCATAAAAATCATGTTTTTTCTCGTACTCATCCTAAAAATGATTTCAAATGAAAGTTATTATATAAAATATTCAATTATACTAATTTTACACAAAAAATGACAATCGATAACCAATTATCGTTATTTAACATTTAGTTATACATAACTTCTTCTATGAGGAAGCAAAAAAATAATAAATTAGAAAGACAACTAACCTTTTTAAATACGTTGTGTTCACCTTTGGTACTATGGCCTTTATCATGTTTACCTTCTTCACCGAATTCCGTAGATTTTTCTGCCTTTTCTCCTTTATGGTGTTCTTTAAAATGATCTGCATCGTGGTGTTCCTCGCCTTTGTGATCTTTTTCTTCCTTGAAATGATGTTTGTGCCCTTTCTTGTCCAACTGTTCCTTTGCTTTTCCAGCATCCTCGTGATAACTTTTGTATCCCTGAAATAATTTTTATTTAGACGATAGAAGAGAATTTTAAATTTTAGATAATATTATAGTTTTGCTCTCATGAGGATCAAGAATGTATCGAAATCATTGCCGAAAAAACTATTTTATCTATTACAAATTAATGAGTGTCCAGTAATTTTAGCATATTAAAATTAAATTTAAAGTTATACGTTTCCATTTGTAATAATAGAAAAGATAAAAAGATAAAAAAGGGACTTTTTTAATGTTTCTAGTACTCAATAATGATTCATGCATTTGATACGGTATATTTTTTCACATATTATCTAAAATATGAGAGATTTCAAATACTTAACAAGGCAATATCACGGATGTGAAATAATGTAAGGGCTACTTGCAACTTATACAATACCTTATGACCCTCTTCCCCTTTATGCCCGTGATGTTCACCGTGATGTTCTGCCTCTCCTCCTTCTTCGTGCTTCTCATCTTCATGATGGTGCTTATCTACAAAAAGGCTTATATTTTATACATCGTCAAAAAATAATAAAAATAAAAGTATGCAATCAAGTATACATCCTTTTAGATCGCAAGATGATGATTTGAATTGTAAAATGTAGAGAATAATCAAATTTAGATGAATATATTTAATTGGTAATGTACATTCTTAAGGGCTACCGTTTTACAAAAATATGTTTTTCTTATTTATTTATTTATTTATTTATTTAATTACATTAAACGGGAATAGCCCTTTTTTACAAATATGAAATCTTGTAAAAACTTACATTGTATTTTTACTTATATGAAATCTGTTTCATATAAGAATGGGTGCGGCTATAGCGAATCAAAATTATTTGTGGAAATGTGTTAAGTTATACCATGTGTAGTAAAATTTTAATATTATATGTTTATTAAATGTGGACTACAGAGAATTAGACTTAGCTCGATAAAAGTATGAAACGGTAAGTGTCGGTACCTATGCTTCACCGGCTATCATTTATGTTTTAACTTAAATTAGCGAAATTTATTTATAAATATAATGTTTTAGCTTGTTTAATATTCTACGATATAAAATATTTATTATCATTGTTATTTTTAATCTAATATTAATTATTATTTAAAACTGAATATACAATGCGTTTTCCACACTCCGTTCGCTAAGTTCAATTTTGCGCACGCATACGCGTGCAAAATCGGCCTTTGCGCACCTCGTATGAAAAAATATTGTACGCAATACGCGCGCTCAGGTCAATCTCGACTTGATGTGATTATCACCCTCGCTTCACTCCTTCGCTCACTAGTTGCGTACTATTTCTAAACTAAGTGCGCAAAACTTGACTTTCGATGCCTGTTTAGCGTGCGCAAAGTTTATGTATCCTACTTTTTAAAAACTGCAGTGTGCACAGTAATTACTTTGCGCACTAAAAGTTAATTTGCACTGAGAGTGCAAACTTACTTTCCTACTGCGAATAAAGAATATTCACAAAATTATTTAATAAATTTACTCATTTGTCAAAGAAATTTTTTTACAGTCATTTATAACAGTATTTTCTTTTTTGGATGTGGAACTTCGCCCCCTTCACACTCACCGCCTCTCTCCGCCTCCTTTCCTCCTTCAGTCTGTTTACATATACTTATGTGCTAGTCTGTAGTGTGTGTGGCTTCTCCATCCTCCGTAATAATAATTACGTATCTATTACCGTAAATTTTTATCTAGTTTGCGCACACGTTTAAAAAAATACTATTCGCAACTGTCGTGCGCGTATGTGCATCCTACACTCGTCACTATTTATTAGTGTAAAAATCTTAATTTAAATCTCAAACTAAATTATTTCTTAAATATACAATGTATAGAATTTCAGCAGAATCAATCATTTAGTTATTTATTACATAACTACAATAATTTTAAGTCAAGTTGATTTTTATAGTTAAGATTTTACAAAATTGATTTTAAACGTAAAATATTATAAAAGTTCCGCAGTTATATTTTATAATTGCGTTACCCGTTCTATCAAGAACTAGACAAATATGCGAAAAACCACCCACAGGCACCGTACACCAAATATAATCCTGCTCAATTCCTTAATTAAAGTAGCGGGGATAGTATATAGAAAGTAAAAATTTCCTCGTAACACGCAACGATACTCGACCTTCATGCTTAGTCGCGGACGTCTCCTGATCCTCTGTCCTATACCTGAACCTCAGCGGGCGACTGTAAAACTTTCTGGCGGCACGCAAGCCGAGGCAATCGTCGAGTGCCAAGCCGACGATCATCACCGTTAGCAGCACAGTCCTGCCCCTCGTCCTCCCCTGCATTATCTCAAGCTCTGCTCACACGCTTGCAGTCGTCTGTAGTATATATGTATATATGTGTGTGTAAGGGCTCTAGAGCACAACAACTGCAGCACACACGCGATCGAAACGTTGGCACGCGATGAAGATCATGGATCGCGGATGATCGCGATCGGAGTCTGTGCAAACGACTAAGCTGTCGAGGATGATTCGCCGGGCAGATATATTATAGCCGCGGCGGAAAGAAGATCCGTGGGGATGAGCGCGATTTGTCGCGGCTTTTTGTGTCCGGCAAAGGATGACCGAGTGCGATGACACGGTTCCGCGCCAACCGGCCAAGCTCTCGCAGCGCGCGTTTAGCCGACGGCGACTTTTTGCCCACCGGAACTGCTGAGCCGAGAGCTCTCGGCGCGGCCGTAGAGGAGACCTATATATATACATATACCTAGCGGGAAGCCAGAGTCCGCGACTGCTAGCTAATACAATATTGACTCTCTGTCGGCGTCAGGCGCGCGCGGTTTTCCGTTTCTTAGCTTCGTGTTTGTGCTTATATATGTTTTTTTTTTCTATAACTCGCTGCTATAACTAATTTTTACAAATGTTTGTTATGCTCATTGTTTTTGGCGTTAATTTCTATTGGGTTGTGAAATCGAGTCAAGTAGAGGATTTTCGTGCTTAATCGTTACTTCCAATTAAAATTAATGAAAACTTGATAGATATAATTACATACTGTTTATACGTTTGAAAAACGTGTGGAACAAATTTCTTTCGTTATGTCACATTGAGAAATATTTTTATCTAGTAAGTTTATTTAATCTAATAAGTTTTTTTTGCGTTCTCACCCACACTGGAAATACTTAAAGGAGAGACGTATTAGGTTGTACAATATTATCAATGTCACGGTGCTACGTCATAGAGGATCACGACGTCAGTGTATAACTTCGTAATATACTTACATGAACTTGACTATTTTTCGAAAGACGAAGTTCTATTACGTATACTTGTACATGATTGTTTTTATTACAACTTATGGCAGTTAATGTTAAAACAACTAATTCCATTACACCTGATACGATAGAATTATTTGATTTGTTCCTAATGAATGCAAAGAAAGATTTTTTTTCATTCAAACATTCAACTATATTGTTCAAGAAAATCTAATACAATGTATATTAGATTTTTCTTGAACAATTATCAAGATTATGTATTGATACAATATCGACGCCATTATCCAAGAACTTTTATAATGGTACAACATAACAGTGAAAGTATATTATAGAAATATTATGAACATAATGTTCTCGGATCGAAAAAAAAAACTGTCTACATCGAATAAGATTTGACCGCAGAAGTAATTTATAGCATTTTATACAGATAATATTTATGTAAGATTTCGATAAGCAATACCAGCAGTTTCCTCCCCACGTAACAGATGATTTCGTAGCGAAAATCGCTCAGTTATATTAATCACCCTGAAATTATATAAAAGATCAGTGATTTCAATATGCAACGTGAAAAAAAGTTGTGAAAGTAGGGATAGGGTACATGCATCGATGTATTTTTTTAGCCATCATCTGAAGTTTCGATATCGAACGCGAGCGATGGGAAAAGAGGAAAAACGGAGCTACACGTAATTGCATTAACATTTCCAGAGGAGGATCGCGGCAAGAAAGCGAAACGTTAGTTTCCGATGTGCCGCAAAACCGCCAATTTTCATACTTGCTTCCCTAGCTGGAGCAAAAAAAAAGGCATCTCGCTGCCGCCGCCGCCGCCGCCGCGTCGGAGCAACTCTGGCGTGGAATCGCTCGACGCGCTGTATTTGCCAATGCACTGCGCAGATGTATAAGACGGATACGCGCGCGATCCGTAGTCGCACAAGTGCACGAATCGATTTGTCGGGAATTTACTGCACTCTGAACTTTCTGTTTTTGGTTTGATTGACGTAGTTAATAGGTGCCGCGACTAATAATAATTAATTGCTGGAAATAATTCGGTTCCAATTGAGAATGCAAGACTGACAAACCTGGTGATCGAACGAATTCTCAGTGCAGTAAAATAAAAAATAATTTTTCACTAATATCTGGAAAAAAAATTTAATATCAATGTTTATAGGAGATTGATGGCGTTCATAATGAATTAAGAGCAAACAAATTCATGTTTCTAAGCATGACAAAGTAAAAGTCATTATCGTTAACTGCAAAAAGAGAAAGTTCTATACAACTTTTTGTGCTGCAGCTTTATATGGATTTGATTATCTGGATTTACGCAGTATTTGTGATGCGCATATAAACAGGTCAAGATTGCTTAGCTGCTTTCGTTTAAATCGATCTTAGAGATTAAGGATAAATTGGATAATGGTGGAACAAGTAAGGTGGAATGTACAGTCATATTGCTCATATGTACATATATTTCTGGCTTCATTTCATTCGCACATATCGCAGTCCATTTTCTCTTCTCGAACAATCGCTCATTGGTTTAATAACCAAATTCCATTTGTACGAAAATATCTTAATTTCACTATATTTAATTTATTGTACTGCATGTTATAGACTACTTAGTTAAACCACAGTCAGCGTCACTATAATCCAAATGATGTTTTGCTATAAAGTAGTAATTACTGAAAATGATATTAACAAAATAACTGAAATATATCTTTTCTCTATTGGTGAATCTGTTACAAATAAATGTTCCGCTCCAAGTTCCGTATCCTACGATTTATTTCAAATGAATGAAGAATTAAAATAAACATGTATGAATGGTGGCGATTAATTTCATTCTTACACAGATCGACTAAATATACACCTTCATCATTCATATGTTATACTCCAACATCATCGTCACGATCGCTCATAATTGCCTTAGGAAAAAGACTCAAATCCGCAGGTTGGAAAAGAAAAACAACAAAACATCTCCCCGAAGCCATATAAGTGCACGTGCGCGTCGAAAAGCAAAGGAATGCGCCGGTCAACACGAGCCAGCTGGTCGCGAGTGCGTCGCCCAAACAAACCACGGCTCGGATTACGTGCCAACCTGCACATCTTCGAATGTGGCTTTTATAGCGACGCAGTATATACCCTGTACCACCACCGCCACCTTTCCCCTATCCGACTGGGTGTAAAGCGTCGTCGTTTTCGCCTTTCGTGCAGCCGCGAATAGGACGAACGTCCACTCGCACGTGAGACCATCACGTGTCCGGTATAGCTCTATGTATATATACGCCTCGCGCACCACTCGCTCCTCCAGAGCCTCCCTTAACGAGATATGCGCGACTAAGCAAATTAGCGCACGCCGCTAAAAAGAGGGGAGAGGGAAAAAAAATGACAAGGGCGCGGGTCGCCGAGCTCTACAGTACGTATAACAAACATTATACACATACCAGGGGTGTATATAGTAGAGCCAAGACGGCTGGGCGCGCATGCGAAAAAGTGAGAGATAGTGAGAGAGAGTGAGAGAGAGACGCGCGGGTGTACACAAGTATAGGATCGCGCGCGTCGCGGCAGAATAAACAATAGGGTCTCGGTTAAGTCTGTCTAATTCAATTTCGAGCCTGATCCTCTTTATATATAGGGTTGGCGCGAGCGCGAAAAAGCTCAGAGAGCTAGCTAGAGAGTGAGCGAGCGAGCTAGGGAGTAAGAGAGCCGCGAGTAGGTAGACGCGTGACGATGCATCGCCAGTCAGGTTTTCGGATCAGCTGAAAGGACGCAGCTAGAAACGGAGGAGGCAGTGTTTGCACGTCCGCGTGTGTGCGGGATCTATCCGTCCGATGGGTGGCTGCTGATACACGTCCTCTAGATCCATATACCTATACATAATACACGTATATAGAGATATAGACGAGGAGGTGTGCGCGTCGGCTGTGTGTGTGCGTGTGTGTGTGTGCGTGAATATTTTATACATATATAGAGATATTCGAAGGAGAGCCGTAAAGATGGTGAGCGAGAAGGAGGTGGAGTCGGCGCCGGAGAAGCGGATCGGCCCCTGCCATTATACCTTCCACTTGCCTCGGTCCCTCAACATCGAGGAGAAGAAGTATCTGTTGTCGGTCGAGAGAGGAGATCTGTCCAATGTCAGGAAAATGCTTCAGGCCGCCGCAAAACCATCGGTATTTATAAATAAATCTTGTGCTCGCGCGAACAATGGGGTGGCCTCGTTCGCGATGAGCTCGCTAATAAACTGGTCAGGCAGTTTTGACAGCTTACATATGTAGCTTTGTAATTATGCGAGCCTTTTGTCATGTCTTTATGCGATCTGCCTATTGAGACGCATGAAAATCGACAAACGAATTATAACGGACTTTCAAAGGACCGCGTAACTGTCTCCTGTTTGACGATGCTTGAAACTCACCTTGATATATTTTATATAAAGCCCACGTAATTGAATAAAAAAAAAAAGAATGTAGATATACTTCGACTGTTTAAACTATTATTTTGTGTGGAAGCCGCAATTTTGTGTGATGTAACGTGAGCTGTACTTCGATAATCGTTTTAAATTTGTTCGTATTTTGTTTATTGGGTGTAAGCTATACGATGAAGTCTGTCGGATATATGGAATGCCTAGGGCTTCGCGAGGCTTTGCGAATAGAAAGATGATGCGCTAAATACAACCGAATGACGCATTTGCGTATATTTTTTTAAGGCCGAACTGCACGAGAAATAAAAGCACTTGGAGTTCTGGAGAGGCAGATTACGGAATATAAATCTATTAAATAATGAAAAATGTAGATAGTTGACACAGCTTCAAATTGAAACTCTGCTAAAATTAAATTTCATCAATTCATATTATAAAACTATTACTATAACTGAAAGATTTTAGTAAAAACTAGTTTGTAGGTATAGTAATAAAAAATTTAATTTCAACCCGATGACCTTGAGACAAATAATATTCTTAACAGTACTTAATTTCCCTTTGTGGCTTGCTCCCTCGACAATTTGACGTCAGTGCCTTTGAATATCATTTCCGAGTATCTACATAATTATATTTTATGCTTTATTTCAGCGCGAACAAATACTTCCTTATTTAAAAAAAAAACTCGGTCCAATCTAACGACGCATTTTTGGAGTGCAAAGTTTATAAGGCATAAAAGTGTACAACCGCGCAAGTGATGCAATCTAAAAATATTCGCGCTTGACTTGATTATAAACCAGCCTCGACGCCGCGTAAAGTCCCAATCTAGGGAATTCCAAAACTTTTCTGCTAGCAGTAAATAACGATTTGAAAAAACGTTTTCGCAAACTTTATTTTTAATTCCACTACAGCTATTGAGAATATATTAGAGCAAGTACATGCAATTGAAATACGTGGATTTTTTAATTTTATGTCTAGTTTGAGAAAGAATTTTTTTTTTAATTGTCGAAATGCTCCAGGTATGGCAGAGCAAAATATAAAAAAACACCATTTCTTTTCCGACTAAGAGCGCATTAAAATTGATGAAGGTTTTCGAAAAAACATGTCAAAATATACTTCTTTACCAAGTTTTAAGTCATTTCAAGCGATGCTCCTGATTTGACAGCGTGATGTAAAAACGAATTATTGAAAAGGACACTCTAATTTTATCATTTTTGCTACTTTCGCTGACTTTCATGCTCTCCTACAATGACAAAAATCGCAAAATAATACTGTTTCAACTTTGAGAAAGTATATTATCACTTGTTCAATAAATCGGATGGTTTATAAAAGTAAAAAATTGTGATAAAATTGAACATTTTAGGAAAGACCGAAAATTTAAAAGTTCCAGCTCACATCTCAGGAGCGTAAGCTAAGCTCGCATTACGTTGTCCGATGAATGACAAAGCATCGCTGCAACTGACACAATGTTATATCGAGGCATAATGTCGGCTTAATATATTATTATGTGTATACAGGATAAAAGCATTGACGTGAACTGCGTGGACAGTCTTGGCCGGGGCGCTCTAACTCTCGCCATCGAGTCGGAGAATTTGGAAATGGTCGAGCTGCTGATAGTGATGGGCGTAGAGACAAAGGACGCGCTCCTGCACGCGATCAATCAGGAATTCGTCGAGGCCGTCGAACTATTGCTCGAGCACGAGGAGCTCTTGCGAAACCTCGAGATCGAGGCGGCAGGTGGAAACTGTGAGTTCGCAACTATCGCAACGAGCGCTTTTCCCCTCTTCCGACAACTCTTGGGATTTTTTTTCCTTTTCCTTTTTGCTTTCTTTCCCTACTCGGTCATCTTATTTGGGCTTAATTGCATTTCGTAGCGTGAAAAACAGGATTGGGTATGGACGCGACCGATTTTCTATGTACAAAGTTTCGATAAAGATTATTTTATCATTGTACATCGATGATTTTTTTTATCCAATAAATTTTTCGCTAAATTATTGCTTTTAATTAATTACAATTAACGCTTGTTAACGCGTGTTGAAATATAACTATAGAGGTTAATGCCTCACATGGTTAGAAAGAAATCGATAGATGCTTTTCATAATAGATGAATAAACAGTATGCACTTTAGAAAATTATACTTATATCCACTTTACGCTTTTCAATTAAATAAACTTACATGATTCTCTTACAGCTTTTCTAATTACTTAATATACTAATCTATTCAATCTAATTTATAGCGTAAAAGCATGCAAATGAATCAAATCATTCAGTTTTACGTATAGGATTACCAAAATAGCTTTCTAAATACAACTTATAATAGAGTACAGCTATTTATCGAATACTGGTAATTAAAGTAACGCGGTCGCGCACGAAATAAATGACTCAGCGCATGTAAGTAAATATTTTCGTGCTAAAACAGAATAAATATTTATCTGATATCTGTAGTATTAAAAATCTACAATATTTTCCGCGAGAAATTTTCCATAAATTAAAAGCATCCGCTATCGCATAACCAGTCATTGTCATTGTAGAAAAGCTCGTCGATCATCCGATAAGAAAAGAAAATAAAGCATCTTCTAACGATGGCAATGAGAAGGGCGGATAATGAAATTTACAGGCGATAAGGACGTGGTCCACAGTTGGCAGAAGGTCGACTCGTCCCTGGCCCGCTATCCGCCGGACATGACGCCCCTCATCCTCGCCGCCCAGAGGAACAACTACGAGATACTGAAACTCCTGCTCGACCGTGGCGCCACTCTACCGATGCCCCACGACATCAAGTGCTGCTGCGAGGACTGCGTTCGCGCTGCAACAGGTACCTATATCCCAATACAGGCCCGACCACAGAAATTTCAGCTTAAAAATATTCCTCGTGACTTTTTCGACAAACACTGAAATCTACGCTGCGTAAAAACTAATACTCGTGAAACGAACACGAGAATAAGTTAAAAAGTCATTTGGCAAATATAAGGCTGCACTTATAACATAAATTTCTTTTTTATAAGTTTTTCACGCTGGGTGTGCCAATTGTCTCTGTCTCTGTCCGCAGGCGATCCGCTGAGGCTGTCGAGTACGCGGATAGCCGAGTACCGGGCGCTCGCCAGTCCAAGTTTAATAGTCCTGAGCTCACCCGATCCCCTGATGACGGCCTTCCAATTGAGCTGGGAGCTTAGGGAGCTCGCAGCCGCCGAGCCCGAGAGCAGATCCGAGTACCTCAGGCTACGCAAGCAGGTGGAAAAGTCAGTCGGCAACTTTGTGTGGCTCCTATCCCAGCTTTTTCGTCCTTATTGGCGCTTCAATTCGCGCGCGGCCTAACTCTATATATACGCTTTCGCGGTTGACGCTCTGCTGCAGTTTAATCAAGGAGATGTGCAGCCTCGGCTTTCATCCAATTAATTACACTTATGATACAGAGACGAACTCGCTTTTGTATTCAAAAATTCATTCGATACAAATAATCAATCGAGTCCTATCGTCTTACTGAATTTAAATGATTTTCTATAGGACATTATACACAAAAACGTTTATCCTGTCTCTCACCCCGTCCCCTTTCAATGTTTACAAAAAGTCTTTTATCGCGTATTCTCACGCGAGGTGACCTTCTCGCCCACACAGTCGCCTTAACCACCCAGCACTACGACTCCGTTGATGCGCCAATTGAAATTTAAGACCACCCCATCGATTTAAACAGCTTCTATACTCGATAAATAACATTTCTATATAAAATACTTGTTGAGGAAATATAACGTTTGCGCAGATTCGCGATGGACCTACTGCAGCAGACCCGCAGCTCCTCGGAGCTCAACACCATTCTCAACTACGATCCCGATGACCACTCGGCCGTGCCGAAGAAACAGCTGGCGAGGCTCGAACAAGCCATTCGGTACAGGCAGAAGAAATTCGTCGCTCATCCCCATGTACAGCAGCTTCTCACCGCTATATGGTATGCTTACACAATCTGTTTTGTTCGTGTAACAAAGGGCAGCTTATTCACTTGGTTATGACGCGACATTGTATAGACCGTTATTATTTGATTTCGTTTTCATTCATATTCGTTGTCTAATTGATTGTCCGTTGAGTAGAAAAAAATTGAACAAGATATTGAATTACGTAAAATATTAGTATTTCAAATTGGAAGTGAATTTATTAATGGGTATATTCTGATATTTATTGAATTTTCTTTTAACGTGTTTTTATACATAATTACCATATCATACCCTTGTTTGTAATGAATTACGTATTGCACAAGTAAGCAATTTGGAAATATGTAAATCATAAATTACTAAATCGAAAGAAAAACTATTCAGTTCCTATAACAAATTACTCTCTAATTTCAGTTACGAGTAACAAATACTTGTACCTCTCGTTTCACTCGTAAAAATAACAAAACGAGCGAAAACAAATCAGGGTGTGAGCATAAACATGTGCCAATGTTTCAATATCTTTTCAATTCTCTATAAAAGTACAATTATAATAAGTCGAGGTGGCATTGGCGCGGTGATGATGCAAAATGCAATAGACTGTTGCCAAGCTAGGACTTTGTCAATTATTCGTCTAATTAACGTTATTTAATTGCATGACTCAATGAGTTTACGGTAAAAAGAAGTCATCGTTTTCGCAACGGGGGAGCACAGAGTTTTTAGCGCCTCCTCACAATATGCGCGCGTACTCCACCACAGCTACATGTATACCTATACTATATTTGACGTGATAACGGGGTGATTGAATTTGTTAATTCAGGTACGAGGGCGTACCGGGCTTCCGGCGAATGAGCGCAATCAAACGCGCCTGGATAATCATTAAGACGGCTCTGCTCTTCCCTTTCTACTGCACCATTTATTTTTTCATGCCTAATACGAGAATAGGACAGACGATGCGCAATCCTTTCATGAAGTTCCTCGTTCACGCCTCCTCCTACTTATTCTTCTTGCGTAAGTTTACTTTATCTTCTAATACAGTTTTACATAAAGAACGTTTTAAAACGATTAGAAATCCAGAGAGAGAGAGAGAGAGAGAGGAGCGAAACCGATGTATAGGATAGAATTATAATTGTAATAATCAATTGCGTCGGCTGCAGTGGTACTGATACTGGTGTCCCAACGTTTCGAGGAGGAAATGGTGATATGGTTCGGTACCGATTACGATAGACAGCAGCTGGAGGAAGGCTTTGCGAAACAGCGAGGACTCGGTCCGACGTTTCTCGAGTGTATAGTCATCATCTACGTACTTGGCTTCATCTGGGAAGAGACGCACGAGGTATTTAATCTACTCCACTTTTATACATATATATATATACCCATATATATCGTGGACAACCCACGGAAAGCCATTCTTATCCATTTCGAGCATAGAGCCAAAATAAGAGTGTACTTATGTCGGGGGATTTTTACTATGCGTGCAGGTGTACGTGGACGGTCTGCGGGCGTATCTCCGGGACCTCTGGAACTTCATCGACTTTACGCGCAACACCTTGTACGTGGCTACGGGGATTCTGCGGGTCGCCGCCTACATCCAGCAGTCGGCCGAGATAAGCGCGGACGGAGCCGCGGCGAGTCTGCCGCGCGAGCGATGGCCCGACTTCGATCCACAGCTGATAGCCGAGGGTCTCTTCGCCGCGGCCAACATATTCAGCGCTCTCAAGCTCGTCCACCTGTTCAGCATCAATCCGCATCTTGGACCCTTGCAGGTGCGTCCCGAATCTCTTACCGTCTTCTCGAGTAAATAGAATATTCAAGCTATAGTTGAAAAATAAGTGCATGTGTAACTGGCGAACAATCGATTTTACGATAATCGCCTGCACATTCGTACCCACTGTACGCACTCCCCTACCCTCCCATTTTCAATCAACTACAATTCTCAGCTTCAAAAGCCATTGAGGAAGCGCCGGTATAGCGCACTAAACGGCCCCTCCCACGCATAACAATTTAAGCCTTCGCGTACGCGAACTCTATAATAATAATAATAATAACACCCGATACATGTACATAGGCGATGTATACATATACTATGCTATTTCAGATCTCTCTAGGTCGAATGGTCATCGACATAGTCAAGTTCTTCTTCATATACACGCTGGTGCTGTTCGCGTTCGCCTGCGGTCTCAACCAATTGCTTTGGTACTTTGCCGAATTGGAGAGGAAAAAGTGCTACAGCGACATTGCCGATCCCTCTTGGGATTCAGCGAGCGACGCCTGCATCAGGTGGCGAAGGTGAGAGCGCAATTTCTATTATAGCCCCCCTGTCCCCTCTCACCCGCACGTAGCCTCGTTATCCTAGCGATACGGCTAAATTAAAGGGGGCGCAAGCGGGGGAGAAAGAAAGAATATAGGATAGAGAGGTGGAGCTGCCTTTGCACTGTTCGCTGGTGTTATCTCGACTTTTCTGTGTTTGGCGCAGGTTCAGCAGCTTGTTCGAGTCGTGCCAGAGTCTCTTCTGGGCCAGCTTTGGTGGAGTTGGAATCGACAGTTTCGAGCTCACTGGTACATTGACTATATTGCATTTATTTATTATTATTAATTGAAGGTATTCATGGTAGGAGAAGGGAGATAAGGAATAGCACTATTAGGAAGCATAAACTTTACAAAAAATTAATGCAATGACAGCTGCAATTATAATAATGATGTAGGTATTGCGAAATGCACAAAAATATTTGAAGAATCGTAATACTATTTAATGAATAATAAAGAATAATTATTGTTAAAACAGTTCATAAATATAAACTGACGAGTCCATTAGCTTTATTAGTAAAATAAATTAGTATAACAATACAATTCACAAGAGATTAAATCAATACATCTTGACTCCCATTACGAGGATTACAAAAAATCGTTAGAATTCGACATGTGCAACAATGATATTGGTTTTAAAATAAAGGCATCAAGAGTTACACCCGATTCTGGGGACTGCTGATGTTCGGCTCTTACTCGGTCATAAACGTAATCGTTCTTCTGAATCTCCTGATCGCGATGATGAGCAACAGCTACACGATTATCGAGGTATACAAAAACACCCTTGTTACTCTTCGCATTACTTACATTCCTATTGTACATACAATCAATCATCGCTAAAATGATGTACACGGAATAGGAGCACGCGGACACCGAGTGGAAGTTCGCGCGTACGAAATTGTGGATGAGCTACTTCGAGGAGGGCGGAACCCTGCCGCCGCCGTTCAACATCTTCCCGCATCCCAAGTACTTTTTGCGAATGTGCGGCTTGCAGAGGAAGAGCGAGAGCAAGCGCAGTAGCATGAGGAGACGAGCGCGCGAGCACAAGTACGTGATTTTACCCTTCATTAAGAGAACGTCCTCGACCACTCAACTGCATTTTATTACGAATCTCGACGATTGATTTCTTTGATACAAGAGCTAAACATCCTGCTATAACATAAAAATTGAACCAATCTTAAAAGAGACAAGCTTGATTCTGATGTATTTGAGTATAGCATTCGAATTTATTTAAGTGATTGCTGCGCTGCATTTTTCATTGAAATGGATTACTAAATGTAGTTCAATTCAAAACTTTATTCATTTCACAACTTTCGCACTATATAAAAATAAATATAGGTACTAAGAAGAAACAAATAATACCAAGGCATAATATTTGAAAATTTCGAAAGTTAAATTCTATTTAAAAGTAATTAACTGCACGTTGCGATGTCAAATTTGATATAAAAATATTATTTTACAGATACGGTGCAGTTGTGAAGGCTCTGATTTGGCGATACGTCGTCAATGCTCACTCGGAGCACGAGATGGAGCCGGTGACAGAAGACGACATACACGAGCTCAAGTCGGACTTCTCGTCCTGGCGTTGCGAGCTTCTTGACATACTGAAAAGAAATGGAATGGACACCGGCGGCGCGGATACATCTGAACGCAGTAAGTTATACTTTGTTATTTTTTCTACTTTTCTACATACGAGATGACAATAGTTATAGAAAAAAAAAATTTTGAAAAGCAACATACTGCAACATACTGCGCTTACGTGATTTTCGAAATAGTAACAAAAATCTAGAGCCAGTGCAATTCAATAATTCATCAAGAGTGTACAACAATATATATTTAAATTTTTTTATGCATGCATGTTCCATTCGAAATCGATGCTTTAATCTTCCTACGTAACAGTGACATTGAATATTTTCGAATTACCTAATCCCACCATTTGTTTCAATATTTAAATTCCTCTTTAAAGTGAATATCGTATAAATAAAACTGTCACGCACTTTCAACGGCAAATGTAGTTTTCATTTCGATATTTTGTAATAGTTTTGTATTTATATATACAATAGAATAAAATTCAACGTCCTTATTTGATCGAGAAGGTTTTATCGTAATAATATAATAAAATTCTGTTGCAGCTGTGTTGGGGAAAAAAATGCGTGTCTGGGAAAGGAGGTTGATGAAAGACTTTCAAGTCGCATCGCCAGTCGACGATCCTGCCGAGGAGATGGATCTGCTTCAACATCCACAGGAAGACGAGGACATCCCCGCCAAGTGGAGGAGAATCGCTAGACTGGCTGTACTCAAATCCGCTGAGCATCGTTGGTCGCAGGTTCGTCGATATATAATCAATTAAAAGCTCTTTTTTCATTATTTATTTAACTAATTTTTATTAAATTTTACAATTGTAAGTAACTAAATCGATAAAATAGTAAATTTTTAAATGCATGCAGGTAATCGACGGAACAGTGAAAAAATCGCAGATCGGAAGAAGTAACAATCGCGCGTCGTTGAAGAACCAGGCAAATTTGAAACGCGTGATGGAGCAGGCTCGACGCTTGTCTTTAAAAAGTCCCTCACCACCCTTAACGCCGATACGTTTACCCGAAACTATTAACCCGACTAATATTTTGCGGGTGCTGAAGGATGATTTTGATCCAATATCCAGAGATGTTTCACCCACTGCGAGTTTGACACCTGAACCACGTGCAGCAGAAAATGCAAAGGTTTTTCAAGACTCATAGTTATAATTTATAATATGCGCAATAATATTAATGATAGAGTTCTTTTGATATATCTGACACTTAATGATGATTAAATTTGTTACAATGCAAATATTACATTGTAACAAATTGAAATACGTAAAAAATGAAATGAAAATTAAATAATTGAAATCCGATGAGTATTCAAATCGTTGTTTAATTTTTACGTTATTTTCGAGATCAAAGTAATTTCTGCCAGCACAATTGACATACGAATGATGCGAAGTGACTGAGTAAAAAATTGATATTTTCCCAGACAAGGGATTCGGTAGCAGTGAACTACGTCGACGAGCGTAATCAGGGTAAATCAGCGTCGGCAGATCCGCGACCTCTGATCTCCCTGCGAACGTCGCCTCCTCGCGTCGTTAAGCGCAAGTCGCAAGCGGCCCCACCGACGCCTGGCTCAGCGATTCCACGACCCAAGAGTCCCTGCCCACCGAACCAGCGAAATCCCAACATTCTATCGGTCGAGAATCTGCCTGGATCTAATTTCAATTCCAGACAAAGGAGCCCCGGCAGAATACCAGACGTGGCGATTATCCCCATGACGCCGGAGGCAAAATCCAAGAACTCGGATGGACAGAGCAGATTCATCAGGATCGAGCCGAGATCGCCTCGTGTATCAGCTGCGAACAAGTCGCCGAGGAGAGGCGGTGGCTGGCTCTGAATGCCGCTTTGAATCGATGATAGACTTGAGGTATCTTGTTACCGACTGTTGGTGTTCATAGAATTTCGACGAGAATTTTTCAAAAAAGCTTTAGTATACGAGTAATAAATTTAGATGTGTTTTATAAATTCTGCATTTTATGCGTAAATTCGTATTGATAGAAAGATTGATTCGAATTAAAAATTAAAAAGTCATATACTATTTTTTTTGGTTACAGCAGAACAAGAGAAAGAGATAGATGTTTAAATATTTTCTATTTATCTGGTGTGCATGTAACGAGTTATATATGTGCGATTATACAATACTTGAGTACGAATGTTATAAAAGAATCGCAGGTTAACACTGATTATTGTACATATCTTACAGTTTTAGGTACATAAAATAGATATTTATGTATTCGTTATTGAAAGATAAATTTGCTTCAAATATCATGTATTGACTTTTGTTAATATGAAATTTTTAAATAAAACCTATGTATATGTATATATATAATATTATATTTATTTACTCAACTACAAATACATGCATCGTATCTCTTATACCGAATTTAATTAACAGTCACCCATTGTTCATAAAAAGTCCATTTTCTCGTTTCGCGCAGCGCAAATATGCAATTGAAAAAGTTTTTTGTGTGATATTAACATTGGCTTCAGGAAATATTTGCTTAGCGTGAGTTAAACTCATTTCTCATTCACACATACTCATCATATTTGCAAAAAATGAATCGGTGCATTCTCGCTGATGTTCATCATAAAAACTGTCTACCGAAAAGTTTCTTTTATTTCATTTTCAAATGACAGTCGCCCAAATTCTTGAAAAAATTTTACATTACCGTGGACTAAATTAGGCTGCTTGTACAACTTTATTCTGAGCGGTTTTCTGTGCAGTATTAATTTTGTCACCGAGGGATAGAGCCATTCCTTGGCTCTTGGCTCGAATACGAATGTGACCAACGACCGGAGAATCGACTTTATTTAGTGGCTTCTCAATAGATAAATTTGCCAAGGCATCCTCGCCGAATATTGATTTAGCGTACATGTTCGCTGCCATGAATCCACATTGTCCAGAAAGCGCCTGAAATTGGGACAAAAAAAAACAATTTTATTTTTAATTAATTTGTATAGAGTATGTAGATTCGAAATGAATCTTAAAGTACCTTGAATGTTGCTAATTGAACCGAATTTAGAAAAACTATAGCTTATTAAAGATCCTGTTGATGATGTCACCATCACTTTTAAAAGAGTACTTTAAAAGTTTTACGTTATGATCGTTGATAACATGCGGATTTTTTAAATTATAAACTATTTATACATTAAATTATTTGCAAAAGAATAAAAAAATGTTTATGTACTCTACAAAATAGTTATAAGAATGACTAATGCATCAATTTTTTCAAAACTATTTAAACTTTTTATGAGTAAACACGTTTCAAAAGTATTTAAATTTGTGACAATCTTAAAGATAAGCCAATTAATTGAATTTGAAAACAGTTGTGTAAGAGAATCGTCAAAAAATCTGTTTGAAAAACAAGTGACTAGTAGCTGACCCATACAGTAGAGATTGGCGACGAACGGTTATCAAAAATATCCACCATTCCTACCTTTTCTGGTGTGAGACATCGCATATTTGTAGATTTTAGAAGATGAGCAAGATATTCACGAAGATCCGAGAGTGTCGTATTAACCGAAACTTTGTTTTCCCACTCAAATTCTGCCCACATCATTCGGAACTCAGCGTCTGTACACGTGGCCGGTACTATATAATCCATTATGTCGATGTGTATATCGTTAAGAACAACAACGCTTCTATCCGACGCAGCTCCAGAGACATCGTAAACTAGGATACAAACAAAATGATTAAATTTAAAGTCAATAAGCTTTGAAATTTTGAAGCCCAAAATTAAGATACGTAAATGACTACATTTTTTTAGCTAATAGAATTAATTAGATTATTATCGACTTCGCTATCCAATTTTAACTTACCAATGTTACCAAAGATGATTCCATTCTCTGTAGAAGCGACCTTAACGTTCGCTTTTATACTCGCGAAATCTCGAGGTGCAAGAACTATCGGCTGCGGCCTTTCAACCAACTTCAAATCTCCCATTGTCGCCAATTCGAGTGTACAATTTTGTAGGGTATCCTCCGTCTGATTGACAATGAGAACATCGAGTACGATGTCGTACTGATTGACGTGGACGAGAGCCTCCGCATAGACCGGATCCGAGAAACCGGTCAGTTGGGTTACCTTGCTCAAGGCACTCGGTGCGGGTGATTCCTTCTCGCCTCCGGGTCTTCCTGCCACGGCTGCACTCAGACTTTGCTCGAACACGTCGCCTGTACCGTTCGTCAAATCCGAGCCGCGAGTCAGCTGTAAGAACTGGATCGCGTCGTCAACCTGCACAACGTTTCCAGGCTTCTCTTTTGCCTGAAAATGTTCATTCTTTTTAGTCATTGAAGCTTTACCTTTTTTTTTGTTTTTAGATAGATGATACTTTAATGATTTCGGAAACAGTCCAGTCATTGCCTTTAGAAACCATGACTTTCCTGTTTTATTTTGTGGATGGATAATCAATCGTTTTGCACAATTTTATGTACAGTGCACTGTTTTTATATAAGCAGCGATCTTAATGTATGTAACATTTTAAAGAATTCTATAATTTCACGTAATTGAAAAGTAATGTAATTATTGATATTGTTTAATATCCAATTAAATTGGTAATGAAAATTTTAATTTTGATTGCAACCATTACCTTGCAAATGAAAATTTTGTCTGTTACCTTTTGAGTTTGCGATTCTTCTTCGGCCTTAGCAGCAAGCATTTTGCCCAAAGCATCTCTGCAGCCTTCCGTAAAAACTTTTTCTACAATAGGAGTGGGACAGGCCAAAGATCGTAAGCATAGAGAAATTCTCTCAGCATCGTCGTGCGTCATTGCCTTCGATGGGAGACCAGAGCGTCCAAGCTGAAGGAGACTAGACATTATGAGCATAGATTCTGCCTGCATCCTCTTACTCTTCTTTCCATCATTTTCTAATTCTTTATAACGAAGAGCTAATTTTGCTAGTGTAGTTGCCAAAGAAGCAGCAATGAAGAACTCCCCGTCCATCATATACTGGACCAAAGCCGGACGTTTTTCTTCTTTTTTACCTGAATAATAAAATGTAATTATTTAGCACATTCAAAATAAAATAATTGATTATAAGAACACTTAATTATTTTGAAGATAAAAGAGTTAAACTTTTTGATTTCTATAATTATACGCATGACTTAACTGTTCTGTTTGGTTTTAATATATTTTTTTATTAAAAAATTTTTAAAATAATAAAGCTTTATTGTTACCTCTGACTCAATATTTTGATTTAATTAGTCTAATAAGCAAGTATAATATTTCATAACTTAGGCTTAATAAATCGAACAGATTTGGTGAATAATGTAAAATAAAATTTGAACACATATTTATTACCTGATGTAGCTGTACTAAATGCACTTTGCGTTGCATAAGTTCCATCAGAAGTAACAAGCTGTGTGGGTGTAGCTTGGCTGCCTTCTTCTTCTCCTTCTGGAGGCTTATCTCCAGCTTGTCGTTTATTTTCTGCCTCTACAAGAGGTAGTTCACCGAGGACAGACCTTACACGAACCATTACAGTTTCTATATCTTCCTTGGAAGTCGCATATTCACCAAGAATCCATAATGCTCCTCGATGAATATTAACAAAACGAACTTGAGGAAATACCTGAGTAGCAAAAGAAGTATTTAAAAAAAATAAATTAAAAAACAGACATTTTTAATGTTTATTCAAACATTTACCTCTAAAAGTTTTTCTATTATTAAAGGTCTTAAATTATCAAATCGTTGAATGGCTTCACGAATAAACACAAGTACATCATATGCAGCTAGTGCTTCAACACTTTCAGAAAGGAAATCTGTTAATACTGGAATAACTGTTGCTGCTACATCAGGAAACTTGATCGAACAAGTGTGTAATGTTTTAACAAGAAGTTGTTTATATTTTCCAGCATCTTCTTGTTCACCACCAGAAGTTCTAATAACTTCTTTTTTTAATAGTTGAACCATTTCTTCAATAGTTCTTGTTGTAACCAAGTCCATTGCAAGAGCAAGAGTTTTTGTTCTAACTTCTAAAGCAGGAGAGCCTAATAACACAATACAAATAACTTTTAACTTAAATCTAAATTAGTCTTCATTATTAACAAAACAGTTTTGTTAAGCAATACATACCTAAGACTCGGAGAATATCCATAACAAGATCTTGGAGAACCCTTTCATGATTAGGACTATCTTTCATAGAAATTAACCTATCCAGAACAATTAGTTTTACATTGTTGTCACTTTCCTTTACAACTAAATCAATATAACAAGAAGCTGCAGCTTTTATAGCAGTTGGAGCACTTGAAAGTGTTACCAATGTACCAGCTGCTTCATAACGAACTGCGGCACTTGGTGAATTAAGTAAACTATAAATACATCTAATAAAACGAGCACGTTCTGATGGATTTGCAAGACAAACCTGGAAAATAACACATGAATATATTAAACTAAAAAAAAAAGAAATGTCTTTAAAAATTAATATAATAAATACTCTGTATTAACCTTATAGATGAGTTCGACAATAACAAGTTGTAATATATCTCCAAAGCTTGGAACTTGATCTAGACATGCAGCTAAATACGAAAGAGCTTTGCTCTGATCTGCATGGAGTAACATAAGAAAAGCATTTCTTCTACAAGACATATCTTGTTCACTCTCTAAATATTTTGCAATTTGTTCTGGTGCATCAGGAATAAGAAATTCAAAGTTTCGATATATAGTAAATATTGCTAAAACTGCATTACGTCTTACATAGGAATGCCTATGTTCTAAACAAGCAGTAATTGCTGGCATAAGTGGCTCTAAAAGTTCAGGCTCTTTTAATTTGCATAGAAACCTATAAAAAAAAGAAATTTTTTAAGAAAATTTTTTAAGAAAAGAAAATATGATATACTTTTTATATTCTATTTTTATGAAGTACATTTTTATTCATTTTACATTATCAAAAATTTAAAATCTTACCTTAGAGTAGAACCTCTAACAAATTCATTGGGATGCTGTAAATCTTTTCTATAAGCATCACATACTAAAATCATTTCTTGAAGCAGTTTGCCATCAGGAGTTGTTTTAGGAACAATCTCCCAAAAGATAAGCAGCAATTTCTTAATCGTGTGATCTTGCAGTGGTAGAACAAATCTGATAATAGTCATCAGCAGACCAGGAAGTCGTTCACCACTAATTATCATATTAATGGTCTTTTTCAAAGCATCGATCTTAACGTTGACATCACCCTTTTCCAGATCTTGCTTCAGTTGGAGCTCGTTCAAGGGCTCCGAATCCGTGGGAATGTTTATTAGTGTGTAGCATGGTTGATCAGCTATGCTACTCATCTTGTTGGCGTATCTCAAAACCAACTATCAGCTTGAATTCTGCTGCAATATACAAGCCATACATTTAGGAAAACATAACAGTATTATAATCTAATGCAAAAGTATCATAATATTACAACAACATGCATTGACAAAAGGGTGGAGAGGTTATGTCCCCGATAGAGAAGCAGCTGTTATGGTTGCTATACGATAATATATTCAACAGAATCACAGGTAACTTTTACAGACATACCTCGCAATTACAAAGCAGATGAGATTCGTAACGCCGAAATGTCGTAGATAATTGACATTTAGTCTTTTGTAGAGGAAAAACGGCATACGTGTCAAATCCCTAGGTAAGTCCTGACTGTGCCGTCAGAGGCGACAGAGGCGCTACCTAGACTTTTTACACATCGCTCGTCGTAAAAAATATTAGATCGTGGCATCAGTGCATGCACTGACTGACCGAATGCACCCCTGTATATATGTGACCTTATATATATATATATATTTGTGTATACTTATTGTTGCTCTAAAGTCGCGGGTTATTTAAATTTCACACCTGCATGTGCAGGCATCGATAAAAGGATGTTCTTCAATGCACGACACTTTATTTCAAGAATATTTTTATAGTTTTCGTTCCCATTTTTAAATTGGAAAGGTTTGTAGTGACGATAAATGATAAATATATTCCAATGATTATATATGATAAATGATTGCTTATACCTATTTACGTGTTAATATATAAGCCGGTACATCCTGCATAATTTTTAGGTTAGCTTTTTAAATATCTGTACGCGTCTATTATACAGCATGCCGGTTAAATTGCGATTGAAATATGAATTGTTATAAGACACTGTCGTAAGCATAGAATGATAAAGAAAATTTAATTATTGCAGATGGGTGATGAAAGTCTACCATCATTCAGTCAAATGGTTAAAAATCTAGGTTCTGAAATTGAAATTTATCAACGAAGTAAGTAGAACCTTTTCAATGGCTAAAACTAATCTAGCTTCTAAGTAATACAGAATCATAGCAATTTACTATATCACAAATTATGGAAAAAGGAATATTTTCTATAAAATGAGTGATCAAATTAAATAGTAGACATTATTGTCAGCACATCTCGATTTCATAATATATATACATATCTTTAGTGGATAATAGTTGAATTTTTAGGTTCTAAAATATGAATAAAAGTGTTTATAATTATAAGTATTCTTCTTTTTAAAAAAATAAGTGACTGTTAATGGAATTTCAGGTAAAGAATCTGTACCACGATGTCCTTGGGTATGGTGGAAAATGAAAGGAGAAGTAAGTAAACTTTTTCAAAGTAACAAATTATTTGGCTGGTGTTTTTTATTTACTTATTTAAGTAAGTAAACAGCTGTAAAAGTCCAGTACAAAGTAATAAATCACATATTTTGTATTTTTTGTTCTAATTTTTTTTTAATAGTTAATTGCTTTGAAAGCAAAAGTGGCTTATCAAGAAGCTACAATTCAACAGTTGCATAAGAGGCAATGTGAAAAAGAAGAAATTTTTCAAAAAGAAAACATGTTATTAAAAATAAAAATTGAATACTATAACAAAAGGACAAAAGAATTGGAAGCCCGGATTAATGTTGGAAGGCGAATAATTGAAGAAGTCAAGGTTGCTCAAGCTCACACTGAGCGAAACTTAAGTCAAGTTATAATCAATTTGTTTATATGATTTTGCTGATGCATGAAACAAATGTTAACAATAAATATTTCTATTATAGATGAAATGGGAAATGGAACAAAAAGTATTAGCCCTAATTAATGAAAATGCAAGGCTCAATGATAAGCTTCGATATGAAATCAAGGACATAAAACTTAAAAGCAATGTGAATAACTTAGAAATATTATATAATGAGAAAATAAATGAATTAGTAAATGCTAACAAAAGAATTACGGAACTTGTAGAAGAGCTTAAAAAAATTAGAACTATTAAAGAGAAGTTTGAAGTACAAACTGTTCAATTACAAAACTTGAAAAACAAAATTGAAATTCTTGAATCAGAAAGATCTATTTGGAAAGAAGAAAAATGTTTGGTTCGAAAAGCAACTGAAGTATATAAATATGAAAATGAATTGCACCAAGCAAGAAAAATCATCGCATCATTAAGAGAATCACTTGAAAAAAATTTGCTTTTGGAAGAGAATGTAGCAGCAATAAAAAAAAGGTACACATATTTAAAAAAACATTTTTTGTACATTTTTAATAATAATTATATTTGTAATTAATAATTATAATTATATTAATAATTGTGGTATTAAGAATAACATTTTAAACAATTTATAGATTAGAATGCACTGAAAGTCTTGAAAAGCAAGATATATTATCAGAAGTGACTGAGAATGAATGTCTTCCCAAAATTACTCAGTATAAAGCAGTGATCATTGATAGTGGTTCCTGTAACTTAAGTACAGAAATTAATCGATTACAACACTCTGAAGTTTTATTGGCTGCAAAAGAAAACCATCTGAAATCTAAAGTTAAGTTGATTAAGAAAGAAAGGAAAATGATACTTGCAAAAAACAATAACTTTTATGAAAAATTGAACAAATTACTAAAAAAATTACAGAAGAAAAAATCATTCATAACGCGAAAAAGTAATAGTTACAAGCAAATACTTAATATTCAAAATAAAGAGAATGAGAGCAATAAATATTCTGAAAATATCAGTATAATTAACTTTAAAATCCCTACTTTAGATCATAAAATAGAAGGCTATAGGTAGAGTAAATCTTAATCGAATATTTAATGATATAAATTACTTTTCTAGCAGTTCATTTTAAATTCATGGAATTAATAAAAATTATTCTACCAATTTAATTTTTTCAGAATACAGGCAGAAAAATTGGGGCCTGACCTAAAACTTGGAGGTGACATACAGCAGAAGGAATGTAAAAGATTAAAGAAAGGAATAAGTATGTTAAAGAACGAGCTTCAACATTGTGTATTTAAAAGTGATTTTGGTATTGACTCAAAAATTTTTCATTACACTATGAGTCTAGGAGCAATAGACAAGAAAAAGACTGAAGAAAAATCGAAAGTATCAGTAGATGGAGTGGCAAATCTAGATGCTAACATCAAGTATGACGATAATTTGAGCGAACCAGTAGTGTCTTCTTTGCAAATTCAAGGTTCGTTTCATATGTGGAAAATGAAAAAGTTATTTAATTCAGTAGAATTCATTTTTTACTTTCAGAAACTGCTAGAATTCAGCAATAATACGAACTAAAGATCGCTCGTTTGAAAGAGGCGTTCAAAGCATCATTGCACGAGTTTCGGCAAGCATGCTATCAACTCTTGGGTTGGCGGATCGACAGAGCGGAGAAAGGCCAATACAAATTATTGAGTCAATATGCAAAATCGCCGGAGGATTATTTATTTTTTATCATGAATGAAGGTTGAATTAGTATAACCGAAACTCCATTTTTGGCGACCCTTGATATTCTTGTCGAGCAACACCTGGAAGAACAGTATACTGTGCCAATGTTTCTGAATGCTGTCCAATCGAAGCTTTTAAACCAACAGGTGGTAAAAAAATAAATTTAATTAATTTAAGAAGTATGTGTAGGATATTAGATCTAGGAGTAAGGATAGTAATAATTTTGTACGAACTTTTTATAGATTATCTTAGTATTAGCGCAAAAGGTATGCTATTAAACTGTTTTATGAATATTAGACCTAATAAATTTGCTTAAAATGTAATAATATTTATTTTTGTACATCTATTGATAAATCGCCTATTCTATTTTTTATTAATTTTTTCATTTCGCCTGATCTTCCTGCCTAGAGGGGTAAAAGTATAAGGTTGCTTTTATGTTAAATAAAACTTTTATCTAAATAAGAAGCGCATTTAATGGTTTTTCCAAATAATTTATATTGCTTTCATTTCTATTTAAAATCGCTATGCACATTTGTTTCTGGCATTGGATTATAATATTTGTTAAAGTTTTAATTATCAAAGTATTTTTACATACTGATTCAACTTTACATATAATCTGAACTAACTTTTATTATTCAAATAATATTTAGGTCAAACAATTACTTTCTTCCCTTTACATTCATATTTTTCACTACGTCGGAAGATGCATGAGATAACAAAAGTTGTTATTGACTCCTTTTCCCGTTATGAAGATTACACTCTTCAATAAGCAAACAAAACTAAGGCAAATCTGCTTTTGTTCAAGCACCTCGATCGTGCACACTCATACCCTCCCCCACCAATTTCACACGTAAATACCTGAATATTTATGTTCCCTATAAGGGTCGATTCTTAAGAATCTGACAATAGTTTTGTAAAAAGTAACTCTATTTCGTGTTGCATTCGAGTAATCATAAAATTCATTGATCTATAACAAGAATGTACCGAACAATTCTAATTTATTAATTATAATGACTATATTTTTGATGTTTGTATAAATGAGTTATAACTGTTTAAATTATCTGATTCAATTACCGCTAAAAACAAGCACATTTTCAAAATACTTTTGCACATTTGGTAAAGAAAAAAAAATGTTGTCATTGTCATTTACATTTATTTTGTGGGAGTCCAGATAAATTTTTTATTTCTGGATGTTAAAGCGCAGCTTTTAGCCTGTTGCATTCTAAATTTAGCAAACCAGTTCTATAAATTCTCAAAAGGTTTTGCATCGTTTTATCGACTTTTGAAACTGTATAATAGATTATTTTTACAGCGGGTCAATGCGCCCAATCGAAGAAGTCAGGGAGTCACCGACTTGGATCCAACGTATGCAATATTATACTTATCTTTGAAAAATTTAATAAAAGTATCAAATAAATTGTAATAATTATCAACCGAAAAATGTTCGAGAGCAGTGCAGTGTTCGCACGATAACCATTTAATTTTTATAGCGTTACGAATTCTATGCTGTTTAAAAGTAGCAGAATATACATATAGCTTTATCAAGTTTAAGCCTAATCATTCCATTAACGTAAGTCGAGCGCGGAGAAGAAAAAAAAAATCTAATAGTATAAAAGCGAGTAAAATCATCCGAGCGCCTCATCGCCCAATCATTCTACATACACTTGTGCAAAGTGTTAAGAAAAAAAAAAGAAAAAATACGAGTTGAATTTAGGCGCAGAGAGTAGAGTTATAATAGCGGTTTATACAGGCGAAGACAAGCCGCAGACCTGAAGGCAGCAATCGGTATTGTAGTATAAAATAATCTCGCGGTCCCCTCCCAAGGCCAATAAAAACGAGCGTTTCGTCACGTTTTCGCACCACCTCTTAGCAGCGCAGCCTCTTTCCATACTCATATACACACGCGGCTTTTTTCATCTGAGTCAGCGCTATACCGTAACGGTCCACGAGAGCCACCCCGCGCTCTTCTCGCTGTGCCGCTGCTGCTGTGCACTGCACATATACAGTTCCGCTCTCCCGAACCCAAGCACGCACATTTCGAGCCAATGTGCTGCTCTGTATTTACGCTCGCGGCCTTCGTCGATTACGTCAATTACGTCAATTACGTCAATTATGTCAATTACGTCGGCTCGCTCATCGATTACCCAATGCATCGATGTGAACGAAATGTCGATAAAGGCGTTTATAACGACTCGCGAACCGGCTATACGTATATATAATGACATAACGCGAGAGACACTTTTTCGCGTACTATCCGATCACAAATGCGATGATCGGGATGAATTTTTATTCGCGTCGCTCTTGGCTATTACACAGTGTTAGATTAGGTATACGATTGGGCCAGAGCATCATCGGTTTTTTCGACGGCACCGCAGTCTGTACAGATTGCGTGTGTGTGTGACCCCGAGTGCGATAACACATGTGTTTGTGTGCGCGCTGCACGAGAAGACGGTGAGAAATAGGAAAGTAAGGGGGGAAAAAAGCCACTGCGGCGAGAAAAAAAGTCGAAAGTCCAAGATATTGGTCCGGGACAGGCGGCGCGGAAATGTTACGTAAGAGACGATGATGAGCTCGGAGAATATAAAGCAGCATCAGTCCGATGCCTATCTATTTTCAAAGCGATAGAATTTCACCGTGTTTCACCATGAATGATTCGCGGTCAGTTGCACGAGAGCACCTCGCTCAACACTCGCAAGTTGAGGCGCGACTCAGCGCGAACGGACTGCAAAAATACGGTGCGAGCGCGTTGCGGCCGATATTGGCCATGGCTGATAAAGCGCGAAAATATTGCATTTGCGTAAAGTGTGTATACGGTGCTAGAAATTCCGCAGATATAAGCGAGGCTGCATGCGGCGTTTCGATGTGTGTCCATGTGCGAACACGGCGCTCTTCTCTATTGAATATTTGCGCAATCATTATTCTTTGTCCGCGTAAACAAGTGCGAAAGACGGAAAAAAAACAGAGAGAGAGAGAGAGAGGAAAAATTGTTTCACGTCATCCGCTGGAAATACCTGCGCGTATCAGAAGCACGTTTGACATTCTAATCAATGGACGGCCTATCGGCTTAAGAGAGCGCAATTCGTTACGCGCGTCTTTACTATAAGGAATTCATAGGTGCCAAAGTACTTTTTATATCGCATTTTCACTCTTTCATGATCCACATAAATCGTCATTTCCTCGTGAGTTATTTTTCGAGAATATTCCATAGTAATCATACGTTATCCGCTGGTTCATTTAAGGAAGGATATAATGATTCAACATTTTTACCCTCGATTATTATTTATTATGAAAGCTATGCAAAGTTCAATGCCCACAGAAAGTATTATTATGAAATACTTTGAAATATTTAATGAATATTCCAAAATTAATTGAATAATGTAAACTATAATTATATGCACTAATATTTGGAATTTACGTTCCGGAGCAGTTTATGAGAAATTTTAACTACTTATAGGTATACATAATGTTTGATCTGGTAACACGCGAAGCAAATCATTAATTGTACCAGGGAATGTATTTACATCGTTACATTTTTGTAAGATAGCCTTTGTCTTTTCAATTCCGTCACTACAAATTTTTTTAAATACAAAGTTGATAAGCTTGAATTTTGCAGATACTTTTGTAATTATTAATTGCGACGCAAATCGCTGGTATTTGACAAATTAGTTGAGTGAATGAAGTGTAAAGCAAGTAAACATTATGAAAATTGATATCGAACCGAACCTCTTGTAATTTTGTTATTGTCTGTATAGTAACGAACTTTTTAACGTCGTATTTATGAGTATCGCGAGAAGAATAGATGCTTTTATCCACTCAGGTGTTGATTTAAACAAAATTTCACGATAATTATAAATAAACCTTAGTTTTCTCATCCCCAGTTAATACTCATACCGTACACAAGTGAATAATATCACCTAAAGATGAGTCTGTTCGTGTTTTTATGAAAATATACAATTTGCAATGATGCATAAAATATTGAATTTTGATATGTTATTTAGCTGTGGACTTAGTAAATAATATATTTTTCTTCTCTTACGCATATACGCCTATATTTTTGAACGCGATAAGTTCGGAAACAGAAAACAAATTTTTTTACATTTATAAATATTCCGAATCTCAAAGGCTGACTATAACTTTAAAAGAGTGAAAAATTAATGATTAAGCCACATTGCTTAAGATTTGCACTATTTTATAAAAACTTTATGCTAAAAGCATTTAGTAAACGATCGATTTGGGAAGTACTCATACAAGTATATAAACCAAATCGAGTACCCAAACGAGTTATTTAATAACTTCAACTCTTTACTGCGCTGGAACAACTGCTCTAGCGCGTAAATGCAAATGTGATGCGTGGCTGCAGCAGGAAATATTAACATTTTACACTAAGTTCTGTATACCGCGGGCTGGTATAGTCCCGCCGCGCATTTGCATTTCATGGCTCAAAGTTATTGTGCCATCAGTCCTGCGTAATTATTCCCCAGCTATGCATACAGCTATAAGCATTGCACGTCTATGCATTTGTTAATATCGTAAAAGATTTGATAAACCGCTTGAAATTCTATTAAATGATATTTGATCTCTTTAAAAATCATTTCTTAAAATATAATATATCCATAATGTAATTGAACGTTTATTTCATTGGAGTGAATTCCGTTAATATCCAGCTAATTAGCAAGTCACTCGTATAAGCTCGCATAATTTTCAAGAATTTCATTTTGCACCTCGCAGCATAACAAAAGCTAAGGAGTTTCTGCTGCAGGCGTTGAGCCTGCAGCGATCGAGTGAAACCTTCGATTGAACTTACGCGTCAAATCGCATATCGTTTCCTTTATCCTTTATGTAAATAATTCATTTAAGCGCAGCGGTCCGCTTTTTACGCGTACATAAATTCTCTCTCGAAGTCCATATACATATATTATGTAGTTTCTTCTCTCATAATCACAGGCAAACGCACTGTGCGAAACCGTTACGTTATGACGTCCAATCTGCGCTTCGGAAATACCACATATACTTATGCATGTAAAGTAAAGGAACAAAGTGTATCGATGTATATATATATATTTGTATTTGTAAGCGAGCAAGGTCAGAAAGAGCTATTTTGACTTGTTTCACACCGACAATAGCACTGCGCGGTATTCAGCAAAGGTTTTTAATAGAAGCCGCGTATGTTGTGATTGTGTAACAGGACCAGTTGCCCAGCAAAACAAGTCATCTATACCTATGTATAGTTCAGGTCGTTAGACTTCGAGCAACTCTTGTAATTTGACATATAGCGCAAACTGGGTCACTCCCCCAACTTCTGAACCATTCACATGTAGAAGCAATGAATATATGGACTAATTTTCGGGCACTGACCTACTTTGCACTAATTTTCAAGTGAAATGGCACTAATTCAAATCAAAAGAAAATAATATATACTACATAGTAATAGACTATACCAACCCGTTGATGATACCATACCGAGAGCTTTTTTTGCGTTCGCTTTTAAACAAATAATATTTGAAATTCGAAACGCGATTCCATCCAAGGAGAGTGACTCGCGCGCTCACGCATACAAATGCAAATAAAAAGAAACTAGCTCCATTTTTCGAAAAAAAAGTCGCGCAGTTATTTCTTGTCTCGCGTTCGCATCATCGCACGCGGAGACGCGCGTTAAACTCGGAATAAAAAGACGAGTGCAGTGTCCTCGGAGAGCCGAGAGACTCGCCTCGGAGGCTATTATACGCGCACGCATTCCCGCGCCATGAGAGCTTCGCGAGCATTATACGAACACGCATCTTCGTGTGCGTCGATGCAGGTGCAACAAAAAGAGAGACTGAGAGAGAGAGAGAGAGAGAAGGAGGTCGAAAAACGAGAGAAAAAACGCAGTGCGTGCACAAGCTGTGCGCGCGCGCGGATCGCGTGTGTGTATTACGGCGGCTCGATGATAAACATTGTTACATGCGCGCGATTAAGCGAGCGTCAATTCAACACGTAGGTCTGGATAAGCCGTAGAATTTAAAAAGCCGCGAGTTCGCGGTGGATTCGCCGAGTGTCGTGTGCACCGCGTAACCTGTAGTACGCGACTCGCTATCAGTTAGTTAGAGTAGCGCCCGAGGAAGAAAAGTCAGGAGGTCCTTGGTGTCGCGCGCGCACGCGGCTGCACGAGAGATGCGCGGGAGGAAGTCACCGCCGCTGAGCCTCTGGCCCGCGATACTCATCGCGATCCTCGGTCAGATCGGCGTGGAAGCGGACAACTCCATACAGCAGTGCACCCAAAAGGAGCTGAGGAAGGTCTACCTATTGCACTGCAAGTTCTATCGGGGCAAGAGGAACAGTCCTATATTGGAGGCGCTCCACACGCCGGATTATGGTGATTGTGCTGCGACAAGTGTGTATGTGTGGGTGTGGGTGTTTGGAGGCAACGGCAGATTAATTCAATGCTAAGATTGGATGAGATCGGTCCTGAGATCGGTGCGAGGCATTGGAAGATTGCCGGTGACGAGTGTTCGATAATATACGATTGCATTTCCGATTGATATACCTTCCCCGTGGATTAAGCGCTTATAATGCATCTTCGTTCGGTTATTTTGTATAAGTAAACGCTCGTGTCTCTTAAAGGCACAAACCAGTGTTGAACCCTGGTAACATACCATACTACATTTTTTAATGACAATTTACTATTAACAAGCTTTTTAAGAGGTAAATTTACCTTACTAATAAATAATAAACAATACTTATAGTTGTATTTTGAAACCTGCTAAATTTAATTATATCAATTCAATTCTTAGATTCTTGCAACGCAGTATATTGGTCCAAAATGACTTTACCACACGGTTTCAAAGCCAAATCTTCATGAATTTGCATACGCTTTTTTTACATCAAAGGCATTTTTATTTTCTACGGATAAAACTGAACGGAATTTCTTTATTAGTTCTACTTTTTCTTTAATATTATGGTTCAAACTTTTTTTCTTTGAGTCCTCTTAATATATTTCCAAATCAATTAGTAAGGAATTAAAATATCTTTAATTAAAAAAAAAATATGCAAATCCATCTAGATTTGTTTTTGGAAACATATATGGTAAAATCATTTTTGACCAATATACTGGGTTGCAAGTATCTAAGAATTCAATTAATAGAATTAAGTTTAGCAGGTCTTAAAAAACTGCTAAAAGTATTGTTTACTCATAAGAAAAATTTCTTAAAGGTAAATTATTATTACTAACAAGGTTTGTCCCCTTAAGACGCAAAAATTTTCAATTAATTTGAATGTTATAGAATAGCGATAGTATTGTACTAGTTACAAATATAGGAATTTACTGATCTTGGACGAATTTAGTATCAGGTTACTTAGAGAGTTTTCCTAATGCAATGCTGTTGTGGAAAAATATAGAAAGAACTTAAGAATTTAAGTCAAAGGGTTCGGTTCTAATGAAACGTTCATTTTGAGAACTTGGTTCAATAAGCAATATAATCATTCAACATCAATGTATACACAATAATGTATAGTCCAGATGAAAAATAAGACCAAAAAGTTTATAATATCTGAGATAGAAATTTTCAAAAAAAAAAACCAGAAACTATATGAACAGACTTAACATGCGTTAAAACGAGTTACGAGTATATTATACATAAATTATACAAATCATTCTATTTCATTCGTCTATATATATGCAACGAATTAACCTATCGTTATCAATATTGGGGTCAATATGCCGGACGTAAAGAAAATAGTATCGTAGTTGACTAAAATTTTCATTGGGTTGTTACGGACGACAACCTATGTACACTGCGCAAATTATTCATTCAATCTTCTTTTTCATCTCGTTATTTGAGAAAAACAATGAAAAAGTGACACTGGAGTGGATTTCTTCAACGATATTCTTGTTTTCCATGAGCTCAATGTTAAAAGTTAAGTCGATAAAATAAATTTATTCCTTATTGGTTCAAGGAAACGGCTGTTGTGAAGTATTATCTTATTATTTAACTCAAAATTTGAGCTCGTAATTTTCTATAGTGTTTTCTTGCTAAGTAACTATGAGAAATCGCGATAAGTAGTATTTTATAATGAGTATTTACCAATCACTCATTTATACTCCTTATATAAAAATATTATTAAATTTATTTAAGTATTCTAATTATGATTATCAATGTATTAGTGGATTTGGAATCTTGTCAAAATAATCACATTGTTTATAAGAAATTATTTTTAATTTTATAAAAAAACTTTAAAATAAAAATTACTTTTTTAACAAGATTTTTCGAGCTAGTTAATTTTGCATCTTGAAAACTGGCTCTTTAAAAAAAATTAATATCCTTAAATCCAACAGAATTTTAATATTAGAGGTATACTTTCTGAAATTTCCAATTTCCATTTTTTGTTTTCAAGTGACTGTATCGCCACTTAATTGGGGTGAAAGTAAAAAAGTAATTTTAATCGAGTTGATATACTGCCACTAAAAATGCAAATGACTGAAAATATCACTTTGAAAATTATAGGACATTACTTATCCATACATAATATCGATATTATCATAAAAATTTATTCGGTGTTTTATAACAAACTTCATTTCAAGTATATGAGTGTATAATAAAACTTAAACTATATTAAAAGATTTTTATCTTTATTAGCACTTCTTTACTCGCTTTTATAATGTTAAATACCTGTGCACTTTAACTACGAAATCACATAGCGATATAACAAAATATTTCATGGCCAAACTATACATCATGTAAACTGGTTTACTCGAACTTATTTTCGTGTTTATACTTCAAGAAATCAGTAAAAAGTGACATTGGAATGAATTTTTTTTACGATATTTTTTTCTGTGAGTTCATTGGAAGTTTGGTCGATAATATTTGTTTTTGCTTGTGTTCAATTGAGATGAAAGTGCTACTAAACGTTATCTTCTTAATAAAATTGCAAGCGAAATAATGCACATACAAATTTAATTATACGAAATAAATTCCAAACTTTTCGATCGTAACGCAATTTAAGCAGCTTAGCAGTGAAACTAATCTACAGGCAGTTTCTATTATGTATAGTCGAACCGATGATGTCAATTTGTATATTATATAATTATTGAATAAAATTTCAGTCGCAGTTTATTAGACAATACAGTGAGAAAGTAACAGTGAAATGGTTCTATTTAAGATATTTTTATCCGCGAGTTCATTGAAAGTTGAATTGATAATACTTATTTTTAGCTTTTTAATCTTTGTTTAAGTTATTTTTCTAGCTATTAGCATATTCGCAAAAATTCAATTCTGCACGCAGTGTTCGACTGCAAGATGCAAGACTTCGGAATTTTTTCAATTCGAAACAAATCGTCAAGTCGCAACGCATTTCGATGTTAGAATGTTAAAAGCCGAGCATACCGAGAAAATATATGCTCATTTTTAATAATAAAATTGAAATTAATGCTCTCCGATATACTTTCTCACAGTTTGTTCGGAATATTCCAAGACAGCGTTGCAAAATTCATCAAAATAGATATTTTATCGTCGTTGGTCAACACAAAATGATAATTTTTACTAGATAATTTTCTCATCGTTAGAAATAAAAAGAAAAAAAATAGTTATTTTTGACAAAGAAATATCTTATTATGTTTTTATCTAAAATTATCATAAGCTGATATGGAATGGCCGAGCTTCTTCTGACTGTATCTGCTCTGTCGCGTTACACAATACACACCGCATTATAGTGCGTCTGTATTACCTTCCGTAACAATTGAATATTAACGGCTCTTGCTTTTTTTTATTATTTTTAGACTCGATCGAGGAGAGACACGTCAGGAAGAGGCAAATCATGACGTTTGGAGAAATTATAGTGTCGTCTGGAGTACCGATGTACGATACATTGTATCCGTCCGATTCGAGCTACGACAGACATGAAAGCTCTCCTATAGTACCACCGACCGAGTTTGACGGAATCAGAACCTCGCACAGATTGCAGCCTTTACCTATGGTTCGTTTGCCATTTCAATCATTTCTTTATTAATTCTCATGCACTTATAAATCGGTAAACATTTTTGCGAGTATTTTCTTGGGATGTTATTTTTTTATAATATTTTGAATAAAAGAAAACAAGCATTTTGTATAGTTGATCAAAAGCTTTACTACTAAATAAAATACATACAAATTTTTATAATACATTCATGCCAAAATTCATGGCAAATATCTCAGTTTATTTTTGGCACATTCTACCGAACAAAATATATAAATCGTTTTCATATAAAAAAATATATACGCAGAGATTTCGACAAAGCCACCTCTTTATAATAGCAATATATACAGTATAATAACGATTTCTATAACGGTAATAATAAGAGTTTGGTATTTTAGGAGAGAGGCAGTGATCCGAGCATCCACATAAATCAGGAGGAGTTGATCGTTCTGTTCGACGAGATCTTTACGAGGGTGTCACGATCCCCCAGGTGGTCGCAGGCGAAACAGGACGAATGGGCCATGGCTTGCTGCAAAGGCGGCGAGCTCTGCGTCGATTTGAGCAAGGATCTTCCCTGTCCCTGATGCAGTATACGTGCCGCCATTTCTCAACATGTGTGTCGCTCTCTCTCATTCTCTCTCTCTCTCTCTCTCTCTCTCTCTCTCTGTCTGGTTCCCTTGCATTGTGTACGCTCGGACAAGTATCTCTTGCGTTTGTTGCTCGAAAATTCAGTTGGAGAAATATGAGTAGCCGCAGCCAAGAGAGCGAGAGGGAAAGCAAATAAAGCCGCAGCTGCAGCCACTCCTGCAAATGCGCACGCAGTAAAATTCAGCTGCAATCGCGGGTGCAGTTAAAAAGAATGGAGAAGCGAGAAAGAGAAGCGCGCAGATTACTGTTAAGAAAACATATTTATTATACGAAGTGGAAATAATATCGTGTTATACACGTGCCGCAAACGTGCCTTGTAATTTAAATGTATAACATTATACTGTGTAAACGAGTCTGAAGATCGGATAACAATAAAATAAGAGAGCTTGGAGGAACAAAGTTGTTAATATTGTGAATATAGCTCCGTCGATGAAAAATAGTTCGTTTGTTACACCAATGTTATTTTTAACCTCGCGTCAAAATTGTGCATGAGATAATCGTGGAGCAATAACCTCGAGATTATGAGTATAAGCTCTCTACAGAGTCTGCGTAACCATCGGTTGGATTTTCAATTAGTTTTTTTACGGATCAAGTTATATGCGAGTGGAAAGGAGAAATGGTCGCGGTTGTGTAGGGGAAAGCAGAAATGAAAGAAAAGACTTGTTTTGATAATTTGCATATTCACGCTTTTTTTATTGCTCTACTATTGCGCGAACTCCCAGCAAAAAAGCCGGCAGTCACTAAATATTTATATTTATATATATATGTATATATATATCATATGTATATATGTATATATATCATATGTATATATGTATATATATCATATGTATATATTGTGTTGTGGTATAAACAGGACGAGATAGGAATCGAGCAGCACCTCTTACATATCGATCTCGCTTCTTAACTGTCTATCTACTATTTTTACCTAATTCGTTCTATCGTTCGTTCTCTTTCATTCTTACACTATTTTTCTTCCTCTCTCTCTCTCTCTCTCTCTCTCTCTCTCTCTCTCTCTCTCTCTCTCTTACTCGCCCGTTGTCTTTCTCGCACAGCACATTTTATTATGTATTATTTTGTTAATGAGTTTTTTGTTTCTATTGTTTCCCTCTTACGAGGTCTGTTCACTGCGGTTTCATTATCACTTTTCACTATAGAAATTAATACTAATGAGATCATCGGTTGTCAAGGTAAAAGCTATCGGCTATACAGTTTAGCCGGCGAGTTGGTGTTCGTGTTTAGCTTATTCTTTCTTTTACACCGTATTTGTATAAATCATCAGCCGTCATTTCTCATCACACATGAAAATTAATTTATACGTTAATATTTAGGAGGATACAAACGCAAAATTAACATTGTCTCTTTTCATTGAGCTGCGGAACGAGGAGACCGATTCGATTGGCCGTCCTCCAATACATTGTAAACAGAATTTTTAATAACTAATATTTTATTTCTTATTAACATTAATTCCTATATTTTTTTTCCTTTAACAAAGTCATTTATATAAATAACATTTTTCTATGTTAAGTTAAATTCAGAATCACAATATATTCTGCATCATTATTCAGTTATTCCTGCGTTCTGTTAATGTTCTTATCGTTGTATTTGATTTGCTTTTACGGGAACTTCTCCGCTGCTGAAGTCGAAAGTTCTCATTTTATCGTTATCTTTTAATGCAAGCGCTCGCGGCGCCGCGGACTTTTTCTGTACATTGCGAGGAGCAAGTTACAATTATTTGTTCATTTACACGTCCTACCATTAAACACAGTCAATTCTATATATTTTTATGTATATATATATATGTATTTATATGTTGACTAACATATTTTACAATTCTAATTGTTAAATGTAGATTATATTCACAGATTCACAGACGGCGGTAGCGAACAGTTTCATATAAAATAAAAGAACGATGTAGTGTAAGGTGATATAAAAGGAAAAAAAAAAGAGACATTGTATGATAAACTTCAGTTCAGTTATTAAAAACTATATCACTCGTGTATATTATTACAATAGCTTAAAAAGTAAATTGCGATTTCGCGGTCTTTTCTTCGCGTCATAGTCAAAAGTCTTAAATAGAGAGTTTGTAAAAGTAAGGCGTTAGAGTAAGGATAATAAAATGTATTGGATGATAAAGTCTTAAGTCTGTCCAGCGGGGATACTAATTGTCTAGTGAGAGATCGGAAACGAACGCGCGCAGCAGCTTTTTCGCCTAAACTCAGTTTCGTATTTTCGCTAATCCTTCCTCTGGCATCATCGACGATGTTCACGGCAGGCGGCAATGGTCGTGGTCGTTCGCGTGTCTCGGGATAGGCCCCGAGGCCGTAGTATCTGTTGGGCGGCGAGTAGACGATGTTGCCAACGAAGTTCGGTGCTGGTGCGCCGAGGACGTATAATCCTCGGTAAGTTGTTTTGGTGCTGGTGGTGGCGATGGTTGTAGTGCTAGTGCTAGTTGTGCTGGTGGCGATGCTGGCGAGTCTGATTATGTCTGACGAAGGAGCCTGGAAAAGTCGCAATCGGTTAGATTTCTGTTGTCGATTGAAAGGTTATCGGAATCATATATGTTTCTGAGATAGTAACTTTCATTCCTGCGTTGCTTTAATTCGCCGCGCGGCGCCGATTCAATATATACATGTATTCTCTAGCGATTGCTGGCAATTAACGCAATGAGACAATTTCGCCGCATTAAATTCATTCAAAGCCGAGCCCGAGATTTAATTCTTTTTCATTTATTCCATATGCTTTTCGAAATTTTCGTTTCTAATCGTGTGTTTTTTTTTTGACACGCTGCCAGATCTATTCTGGATTTTCAAATGTTCCCATTACTATAATTAACGGTTAAAAAAGAAAAGACGCGAGTTCGCTCATTGCCATTGTAATACGGAAATTGCACAACTGTAAAGGCAAATTCTGTCTGGCCGAACAGATGTTTCTAGTATATCTTTAGCTTGGAAATGGTTTTATTTTTAACGAGATATACCCAAATAAATTCTCAGATAACGTTACGCGCGGCGCGCGCAAAAAGCTACAAAATACGATGAATTTCGCAAACAAATGTTTACAGATCACATTGAAAATTTCCCCGATCGAAGTGCATACTGACGCATCTCGATCGAACAGATCAAAGTGCGAAAATGACGAAAAAGGTTCGGGTGCGAATACGAGTGCGAGAACGCGCAAAAAAAAACACCCGCACTATCGGTATAACAAAAACAGACTGCGGTTCGCACTTGCACCCCTTGGTCTTTCGCCTCCCTTTTACACACACGGAAAATATTTTGGTACACTTACGTTTTCTGAGTCTTCGAGCGTCTGGAGCCTCCTCGCGATCGAGCAGCAGCAACTGATGGCCTTGTCGTTGCTTCCTCCTCCTCCTCCTCCTCCTCCTCCTCTTTCTCCTCTTCCTCCTTCCCTCCTCCTCCTCCTCCTTCCCCTCATCCGCCCCAACTCGAGACCGGAGTCCCGACTCACTTGCTCTCCGGCTTCTCGGGCTTGCAGTACTGGCTCATCTCCTCGACGGTGCAGGCCTTGTAGCAGCATTGCTCGACGAGTCCGGGTCCGCTCACGTGTCGCGAGTCCACCTCGGAGCTCGCGCTGAAGGGCTCGTTGAATCCGCGGTCCTTGCAGAGCAGATAGAGGGCGTCGCTGAGACTGCGCGAACAGAGTCGGATCGTGGTCCGGGTGAACCGGCCATGGACATCGGACGACTCGGTGGTAGGGAAGTCGGCCGCCACGGGCCAATAAACAGGGGCCGCATCGGTGGGATGGCTGCCGATCACGAGACTCATCACCAGGACCACCAGCAGCATCCATGCCCACCGGCTGGTCTTGATGCTCCGCGGACTGCGGTGGCTGTCGGTGGGGGGCTGCATGGCGGAAATGCCGGCCGGCGCCATGGATACGGTGCTTGGGACGGCTCAGGGAATCGGCACTCGTTCTCGGACTCACTTTCGTCTTGCTCTCCGTGTCCGTGCCGCTGCTGACTGTTCGACTGGCGTGGTCTCCGTTCTTGCCGGTTAATTCGTGCCGCGGATCGTCTTGGTCTGCATCAACTGTTGTTGGTCGTCTTTGGCGAAGCTGCTGTTGAGGGTGACGTTGAGGAACATGTATAGTTTGCACGCAGACTTCATCACACACACACAGCACAATATGTTGTGTTTACTCTAACTACTGGTTATATAGTTGACTCTACTACTTATTACTAATTGCTGTTTTACTAGATTTTTCGTATCACACACTTTTCTTATGGAAGTTAGCAGATGTAGAACAAGAAGAAGAAGAAGAAGAAGAAGAATAACAGTGAAGAATGGTAATAACAGCGAGAGATCGTTGATCGTTGATCGTTGGTACCACTCTCGTCTCGTCTAGGTACGTACCGATTCGACTCACGCGACTTTTTGACTCTCCTTCTCGGTTAGTCCGGGGCTCTCTGCGGCTGTTTCTCTCTGCGACTCGTTCTCCAAGTGGGCTCCTCTACTCTGCTCTCTCCCGTGGTCCGGACTTGGAGCACAGAAAACCAAAAAAACCAACAACACACAGAGCACGGGGCAGCAGCACTCGCGCACGTGAACACCCGCAACTGGGATGTTGTAGTATTGGTTACGGTAGTTGTGTGGTTGCGTCAAAGTGAGTGTGAGAGAGAGAGAGAGAGAGAGAGAGAGAGAGAGAGAGAGCAAGCGATCGGGAGCGAGCGTGGAGTCGAGAGAGCGTGAGAGTCGGGCCCGCAGACGACACAGAGAGCCGATCGAGAGAAGCGCGAGAAGGAGACTGCGAGTTCGAGACCACTCGGTTCGCTCTCCCTACTCCTTCTGACTCTTAGCTTTTATCTTTCCTGGCTCCCCGAGCGACGCTCTTACCGTCCTTCTCCTCTACTCGCCTCTGACTCTTTGCGTCTCGCTCTTCGCTGCCGCTGCCGCTGGTGCCGCTGGTACCGCTGTTGATGCTGTTGTTGGCCGGTGATTGCTCGTACACTTCTTTCCTACCAAGTCGAAGCTCTAATAGCATACAAAGATACTACGAATGTTCACGAGGCTGTGAGGCTTGTGATGTCGAGATCGGTTTGGCGGGCGACTTTTAAACGGTCCCAGCTAGGCCGGCCGGAAGCCGTATCCCTTGCGGGGGATTCCTATGCCCCGTCCTGAAGCCCGGCTCTCGCTATACAGCTGTCGATGCGTGGGTGGGGGACAGAGGGGGACCAATCGTCGAGCTTTTTCACGCTCTGTACAAATATGTGCCACCCTCGACCCCAAAGTGTCTCCAACTCCCTCTACTGTATATTCTACCGATTTACCTCCTCCCTTTTACTTCCGTCGCCGATCTCGCGGGCCCCGCCCTCGCTCTCCTCTACCTCCGCGCGGTCCCTCCCAGTCCTCATCCCTCCTCCACCCTTCTACCCTCTCCTCCCCCTATTCCCGCTCCCATCCCCTTTGTCTGTATATCGGATTTAGTATTCCGGCCTGTAAAGAAGCGCCGCTGGGCGCTTTTTCGAAAAAGCCATCGCATGCCCTCGTTTGCCCGACGCCAGCTTTCTCTCTCTCTCCCTCTATGTGTGTGTGTATGATTATTGACACGTGACGAGCGCATTTTCGGATAATAACAGCGCGCCTTCTGCTCTGTGTACACACACTAACACCCATATCAAGATGCAAAACGTGTCTCTCTCTCCCTGCGTGTGTGTGTGTGTGTGTGGGGAGGGGGTATCTAAAATGAGCAAGAGAGAGGGAGAAAGAGAGAGAGAGAGAGAGAGAAAATCGCCGAGTCGCCTTCGACCTCCTATCCTCATTTCTTCCCACGGACCGCGCCGATTCGCCGTATCTTGAAACATAATTAATAATCCCCAGCCAGAAGAAGCCGGCGATCGCTCGCTCTGCACTCGTACGTATATACTTCATCGCATTTCCAAACGGCTCCAACGTACAGATTCTATTACTCTCGGTCGTCGCGACTGTCTATTTCATATGTAAGTACGTTTTAATATAGAACATTGTTGGACGACCTATTTTCGACTATCCGATTTTTAAAAAATTTTCATTTGTTTACTTTCACGAGCGTCCAATTGTTGTGAGGCGACAGGCATCGGCTACGCTGCAGAGTCAAAGTGCAAAAGCTGTAGGGGAGGTAAGACGTGTCGCTTTCGAGCATCTGGTACTGTCGCGGGGCTTATTTTTAGTACTTTTCATCCGTCTATTTTCTTCCTCCAGGCGTTTTTGGTTTCATGATGCGATTGGGAACGAAGTTGGAAGCTGCATTAGATTTTTGAAGTCAAAGACTTGATGGATGAGTAGGTGGGACCGGTAACTCCTGCTAAGGGCTAGGAGCTTTGTTTTACTTTCTTACGCATTTTCAAAGATAATCCTGTTAAAATTAGTATTCTTCGTAATATTCTGAGACGTGCCTGGTTTCTTCTGCACACGCTACCATGTTTGTAATGAAAATTTCTATTGTTATTGTGCAATGTACTATTTTTGTACTATTTATGGTAAATAATAAATTTTCTTACATCAATTCTCTTCGTTCACATATTTAATGATAAAAGTTACTAATTTGCGATTGATAAGGAAATGCTGTGCTTTGCTAGATGTTTTGTCGAGCAAAAATTTAAAAATGCGTCATGTATACAAACGCTGACATTTGGATATTCTTATTATTCAACCTTTAGACTGTAATCTATGAAAAATTAACGCACATTTTTCTTTATCACAGTGAATTAAATGCTTCCTTCTGCATACTACATTTCTTCTTATAATGCATTCGAGAATTATAGTATGCAGAACTGCATGCAGTTGATATTCTTTCAAGATTTAGGAAAATCGTTATTCATTATAAGTATCCTGTAGGATTCACTACTTTACGGAGCATATTATTTAAGATGATATGATATTTATTTATTCATTTATTTATTTATTAATCAGAGTAAAATACCTTACATTACATCACATAGTAACCCTACAGAGGAAAATATTTCTTGTATGCAGGTCTGGAATATGCAAATAGATAATATCTTAATATACATTCTATTCTATTTTTTCATAATAATTTGCTTTAATTGTATCAAATATATGTAAATTTGTAATTATTCTCAGTACTCAAAAGTAAATACCTTAAATGATTTATGACTAAAACTATAATTCAATAAATGGCAGTATTATAGAAAAGTATAATTTTTTGATTTTCAAGCTTAGAATAAAGTAAGTATTTTGTGAAATGTTAGTTTATTTACGTGAAGTAATAATTTTTGTGGTTATTCTTTTACTTTATACTCTTGAAATCGTTATTTGTGTAACTTTTTATTTACTAAAATTATGCCGCAATAAAAGAATCTCTATTAAAACTTTTAATTTTGTTATACATAACTTTTCGTTTTCAAAAACATTAATGTGAAAATATTTTTGTACTCACATGTATTTTAACTAACAAGGATACGACCAGAGATGTGGGCTCTCAGGAAATACTTTTTCCGCAAAATAATGAGACATATATACTACAAAACCATACATATTGTTTTAAATTAATTTCTAATACTGAAATCTTTCACTAAATGTCACTTTATTTATTAACACTTGGAAATATCTAATATTATTAAATAAAAAACCAGTAATTTAATTCATGCAATATTAAGTTTTTGATGGAATTTATTGTAGAATCAGAAACGCAACTAATTCTATGTGTTTTAAAAAGTAATTTTATTCGAATATAGTAACTGATATCTCACAGCAGTAAAAGAAAAATAATAATTCTAGTAGCATTATTAGTTGCGCCAGTAACATTTATTCCCATAATCGAGTTATTCATTATTGAATCGTCGATATATATTAGAATAAAGAAACAGATCTGCTAATTACAATAGAATGTTCACTTCTTCAAAATAAGGATTTTCGTACAATGATGAAAAAAATCCGATTCATAATAAGAGTTGTTCGTACAGTGAATATCGAACGTATCCAAATAAATGATCCAAGTAAATGCGCGAGCTCGTAGAACAACACGCGAGAGAGCGACATACCAGGCTGCCGATCGTGCATCTTTACAGTGTTTGCTTCGCCACATCGTCGAAGCTTAAAAAAAATGCATTTCTAGGTCGAAAAACAGACCTTAATGCGAGCATTTCCCCCTGACTCCGGCTCCCGTCTCACCAACATAAATTTGCACTTTGAACGGTAGGAACATCGGCAGCTCGCTCTTCGCCCTGAAAAATCTCACGATAATAGAAACTCTCGCTTGGCCGTCCCGCACACGCATTAATACCCGCGTGCATTACTCATCGAGTCATCTCCTCTCTCTCTCTCTCTCTCTCTCCGCAAACTGCACAATGCCGCGCGCGAATCGGGCATACCGACATTGTCGTATACCTGCGTCAACGTACGCGTGCGAAATCTGCTGCAGCCGCAACTGTCAAGGTTCCGCGTGTGCAATGTTTACACGCGCTCACTCGCGTCGCGGCTCTTACGCAAGAAACCGAGGAGTACGACTAAAACGTGCACGTGCTCCTTTTTTCGCGCTCCCGCGGCGTCTACCGCGGCTCTATCCTCGTGTTTGTACTACTGCGGCCGCGCGCGTAATACTTTCGATCATGGCATTTCCTTTATTCGGCTCTTGTGCGTGCGCTTCTCGTTTGCGATATACTGTGTGCGTTGAGTGCGCCGTTGAGAGAGAAATTTTTTTTTGCAAGTTTCCAAAGGACGTTATTGGGAGTTTATGTAATACTTGGTTTGATCGAGCAACGAGAATAGAAGAGTTTGAATGATTTCCATTGTTCATTCTTAGTTCCAGGATGTAAAAGCTGTTTATTTCGATCTTGTTGAATCAAAAATGGATAGTAAGTCCACTCTGAATGTTATTCGATGGACCTCTTGAATGTATAAGATATTTTAACAAACATGATATTATATTTTGAATACTTTTCATGTGTTTCTAAACATATCACAAGCATCTCGTATAGTTCCTATACTGATATATTTAAGCTTAAAATTTATAAATTTTGAGAATACTATTATGAGAACATTAAAGAAACATGGTATTATATTTTACTGGTGTTGGTTTATACGATATCTATTCACACCTGAAAAAATACAAATCACGTTTTAACTTACAATTAACTCTAAATTCCTTAATTTTGTATTTTTAAAGTAATAATAGTAGTAAAATTGTAAATTCAAGATTGAATTTAAATTTTTGTAAGATTTAATAAGTTTTCGACATTTTTAGAAACCAATTATCAAATAATAATTTTTGTTTCTACAATAACTATAAAAATGTATTTTTAAAATAAAAGAATAAATAAAGTATGTGTTTAAGATAAATTATTGTAAACTTACTACAAAAAGCTTCTGCTATAAATAATCATTGATTAACAGTTGATATTAAATACAAATTATGATGTTACTTAATTAAAGTACTTACCAGGGTATCAAAGTCCTACACGGAAAAAAATACTCTCTTTAAAATTACTATAATCTTCACTAATGGCGAGACAGAGTCA